>JAQZBX010028486.1:8395-27883 GCA_029593785.1 Cabassous unicinctus | reverse complement strand
CTAAGAGGGGTTTAGTAATTTACTTGCCTCAGTCACACAGAAAGAATTTCAGTTACAGAATTCAAATTCAGGTCTTCCTAATATCAATCTTATTCCCTTTCAAATAAAACACAGTTGACTGTACTATGTTTATGTCTATAGATAAGATATTTATATTCATTCTTAATAATGTGCTTTATACTTTTATAAAAATTATGCTAAATTTGTTGCAGCTTTTTCTCATATGTAGCAAGATCTTTCGACAATATTTTTGTTCTATTCATATGAAAAATATAGGGTTATTCTAAATTACGACTTAATTTATGAATCAAACTTTCTCTGAATATAATACTCCAATTTGTGTTACTTCTCACAAATATTCCCCTCATGAAATGAGTGCATCATCTCAAGCTATTTCCTTCATTATTTGACCATACAGTAATGCCAGAATGAGAAACATCTGTTCTTTGGGGGGACTATGTGTTCTAGCTTATGTATAGCTATCTCCAGTTCATAAAAAACAGAACCTGTTAAAGGTTCTGGGGCACAATATAATCAGCAGTTAATCGACTCAAATGGCCAAGCTTGTAATTGCTGGTGAGAAATTTCAAGAGAATTTAGACTAAATGATTCATTGTTCATTTTGACTTAAGAATGTTAGATAAATGATGACAGTGGGCCAGCATTAAGTACAGATGTTTTGAGGAAATGCCATTCTGATCTTAAGACAAAAAGAAGGATTTGAAGAGAGAAACCAAGACCAGTGACTGTGTTTTAGGGGAGAAACCAAGTCCTGAATGAAGGAGTGATATTATTAATGAGACACAAATTGTAAATTGTCAACAGCAAATTTGGCATATGTAGGAACTGAAGAAGGAATTTTAAAGCCATCTGACATTCTCAATAGCTGAAATCTTGCTGTTTATGAATAATGTTAAGGAATTACATATTTATTTGTACACTATCAATAATCTTTCATAGGGAAAAACTTGCATCTGATTATTCCTGGTACTTTAAAATTAAAACAACATAAAAGGAAGTATACATATTTTCTCATAAAAATGAATATGAAAATTAATACTTGGATCTGATGTGTGAGGATACTTTGATTTAATCCGCACATTCAAATCAGTCAATTTAGTATGGATTATTTAATTAAGAGGAGGCTAATCATTGTTGAAGGTCAATTATCAAGCATACACTTTGTCAGGTTCTTTGCATAGTTTAACACTGTTAAATCTAGAAGAACGTATCATCAGATAGCTCTTTAAAATGAGGCTAGTGATGTTACACAGAAATCTCAAGTCTTTTCGACTCTGCCTCCTTTATTTTTCCACTTCACCTACTGTTTCTTAGCATGATGATAAATATCCAAACACTAACACTTGCTTGGCCACATTGTAAAGATTATTCTTGAGGTTTTTTACCCTATTTTGAAGAGTTTCTGTTTTCTTCCCTTCAGCTCTCCCTTGACATCAGCTTACCAGATTACTTATATTCTGTTATTCCCCTTGTGTCAGGGAAAGCCATCTGATACTCTCACTCCCACAGATGTATTACCCTTAATAAATACATATATATTTAAAAAGTGGGATACAATGAGCTCAAAGAATGAATCATTTATGGTTGAATTTCAAAGAAGGCAACACATGAATGAGAGTGATGTTTGGAGGAAAAATAAGCAACTCAACTCTAGAAGGACTCAATACTCTATTTGGGCATGAAAGTAGTACATTGAAGAGCTAAATATTATTTATTTAGGGGTTTTCACATTGTTATTCCATACTGTGTTCATATATATTACTTGAAAATGTAATGAGAAATGGCTCTGTCGTTAGTTAAGTTTAGGAAATTTTGACTGATTTCATATATAAAAAAATATTTCTCGGTGCCGTCAGTGTGCCAGACAGTTTTAGGGACTGGGTATACAATGTTGAAAAATACAGACAAGGGTCAAGTTTGTGTGGAACTTAAAGTCTGGTGGGGAATAATAAACAAGTAAAAATAAATAAATAATATGATTTTGTTAGTGATAAGTATGATAAGAACAGTGACGTGGAAGAGAAAAACTGGATTTTAATAGTTGTTTGAAACACAGCTAAAACTTTAATTAAGCCCATGTTTAAAGGATTTCATTACCTTTTCTTTTATCTACAGTTAGGTTTACTAAATGCATGCATTTGCAATGGGGATGATATCTCTCCCAAGAGGGTAAAAATAGTTGGAGAATGAATTAATTTTTTCTGTTTTTACAAATAAAACACACACACACACACACACACACATATATATATAAATAATGTAAATATGTATATCGTTTATCTATGGTATTAAATATTCTGAGAGGGTTGATTAGGAAAAATGGCTAAAAACTTAGTGTGTGACAAAGAAAAAAATGATTGAGAAAGACTTCCCTGACACATGTCTGAATTTTAGTCAAGAATGTGGATTAATTTCAGAGTTTTACTATAGATGATCCAGTTGTAGAAGTCAGCTCATCACTTACAAGGATTATATTGTGTAAACTAGAGACTCTTCTCTCTCAAGAGAGTTCTCAGGATGTTAGGTCAAATGTGTCAATGAACCAATTATGAAATAACCTGTGAAGTATATTGTAAATATAAGATATTGTTTTATTATTGAAGGTAGAAAAAGAATCAAGGCTATAACCCCAAATATTTCTAAATTGTAGACACATTATTTGAGGATATTAATTGTTATGAATAAGAGAGAATTTAGTTTTATTTTTCTGGCTGTGATGCATGTTTTTTATCTTTAATAATGGCAACTATCCTGCTGTCAGGTTGAAATAATTTTAATAATGTTCTTATGTGAAATGAACACTAGACTATGTGATTGAAAAATTCAGTCCTGTTACTTGCTAGGTGGCCAAGAAATAATCATATTGCCTTTTCTTCATCCATATGATCAGGTAGATGGATCATTGTGTGGCTATTCTCTTATTAAAGGACAGAGCTTATTTCTGGGGCAACTAATTGAATGGTAAATACCATGATTTGTTTTCATGCTTGTGAAGCATTAACTTGGCCTGGCTCCAGTGAAGCAATGCCCCTGGGAACCATCTATCACTGCAGTGATGGGTGGGAATTCACTGGCATTGTGATTAACGCATCAGTCAGTAGAGACTCATCCTCAAAAGGATGCAATTGGAATGATGCAAGCCTGCACATTTTCACCACTTTTGAAAATGGCACTCTGCCCTCTTTTAGCCCAGACTCATTACCCAAAGGAGAGCATCCTATTAATGAAGTTTCTTTTAAGATGTGAATTGCAAACTATTTTAAAATAAGCTCAAAATACAGCCAAATGACAGTCACAGCCCCCTAAATGATTTTATAAATAGCTTACCTGGCTTGCTTTTTTGGCAACCTTGCCTATTTAGATGACATTTAAATTCTTTTGCCTACTACAAGGGTTGTTTCTTATGTAAGTCCTTGGACAATTAGAGAAGCTGTTTTAAATCTCTTTCTAAAATCACTGGATACTTTAGTTCTATCAAAAAAACTCTTTATTAAATGATTGCATGATTTGTTCCTTGTGTAGGACCTTATTTACTCACTCCACACTTGGAATAACCAAGTCGAAACTCTAAAGTGAGTGTCATGATTCCCAGCTCTTCTGTAAAAGAAGCTTCATATGAGTAAATTCCCTTTGGGATCAATTATTTAGTTATGCTGTTGTGATTCTAGAAAATTGATTTGCACAATTTTCTACCTTCTACCTACTGGTTCCATTGTGTAACTGGCTGAGTTTTGAGAGCTCCCAGAATTACTTGAATGTTAAACAAGTTCCTATTAATTAGAGCTGCTATTTTGAAATTGTTGAAATAATTGAATCACCTAAACAATGCACAATTATATGATCCTTAAAACGTGTTAATAATTGAACGGTTTTATCTGTTTATAGAAATTGTGGTCACATTTTGGAGAGTCTTGAGGTATGAAAAAAATGTAGCTTGATTTATTTTCATCCCTTTTGACAAAATACCAAAAAAAATAAGTGATTTTTGACCTCTATCCAGATCATGAAGTTGAGCAAATAAAAGTGTGTTTATCTGTTTCAGAGATGTACTATGAATAAGGGGAGGCAGGGAAATAGCTGGTGTGTCTAGGATGTCTTCAGAGAGATTTTCTGATTCCCTTTTTCTCATTCACCTCTTTATTTCTCTGTCTCTGATATCTATCTATCTATCTACCTACCTAACTACCTACCTATCTAACTCTATTTTCTACTTTCATTTTGTATCAAGGTACTTTAAGTTTTATTTATTTTTCAACTAAAAAATTCTGAGGAGGAATTTATTCAATATTTTTCTTTGTTTTAATTAATGATGCACTAGATCTCTTTTTCATTTTTAATGTAAGGATGAGTTGAAATTTTTCTGTACTTCTCTATTAATATGTATATAAAAGCACAAACATTTATTTGTGAGGAGCTCTCCGCTCTGCCTATAAGGGTGGTGGTAGCAACATTGGGGGAGATGCAGATAATTTGCTTGGAGATAGTATGGTGAAATCATGAAAGTTGGTTTATGGATTAAGGCTCTTTCCCAAAGAATTCCAAGAAAACATTAACTTTTGTATCTAAAATGGTATAAAAATTTCTGTTCTATAAAGACGCTATAGTCAATAATTCCATCTCCACTAACCAGTTCTCATCTTTCAAGAAAAGCAAAGTAAATTATGGAGACTTACCAACAGAAACAGCCTTTTTAAAGGCCTTAATTAGAGACATGTACTATTGATGTTGCATATACTCTGGGAATAGACCGTCCAAAGGACACAGAGCCACTGATGGTTCATTGATGATAATCCAAGGCACCCACTAAACAATTGCTAGCACCACTTATTATCCAGGATTTTATTGGAGAAATTATTTATCTACATAAAACATTCAGATGCAGGGAAAACACACCTACTGTAAAGTCAAATTCCTAGATGCAAGTCCAAGTTCTGTTAATTATTAACTGTATGGCCTTGAAAAAATTAATATTTTCCTCTTTCTCAGCTGTACAATGTGCCTCACCATATGCAGATGTGTGGATTAAATGATATAATATGTGTAAAGTAACTAGCAAAATGCCTGGTCCATGGCAGGTATTATTATTATTGTTATAATTTTAGTTTGATATGGATATCTACATATAAATAGTATGTCTCGATAAATATTACTTTGCACTTTACTTGGTTTTATCTGGATAGCAATAATGATTTCTTGCTTGTGTCATCTTGTTTATGGCATCAGTGAAATTATATGAGTATATGAATGAATGACTGAGTGAAAGCAATTTAAAATGAGTTATTTTTCACCATATTTTTTGGTGAACATAACCAAGATTGATAATATTTAGTTAGTAAGGATGTAGGGGAAAATGACCCTTTATTATTCTATTGTTGGGGAAAAAGTCTGGTATAGAATTTTGTGAGAGTAATGTTACAAAACATGTTAAAGTTAAAATATGTATACTCTGACTTGGTGATTATGTTTCTAGGAATTTCTCCAAAAGAAATATTCAAACCTACTAAGTAAAAATGTCTGTAAAGTTATATTCATTACAGCATGTGTATAAGGCAGAGTATTAGAAATAATATAAATATCAGGGAGAAATGAGATGGTTAAACGAATTATGGTACAACCATAAAATGGAATAATATATAGCAATTAAAATGGAAAATTTTACATATTTTAATATATTTTTACATATTCTTATATAAAATGGAAAATTTTACATATTTTTAAATGAATGTTCACAACAATAAACCTACATAAAAATGTATATCTGAAGATTATGAACTAAACTGCTAATACAGGGTTGAGTGAGTGCTTGTGGTTGGGAGTGTTCCTTTGACTTTAAAGTTTCAATTACTCCACCATTGCAAGGGCCATGCTTTACTTTTATAATTTATAAAAATAGCAATAAAAAACCCTCAGTTTTATTCAAACAACTACTTTTTGGTTAGAACAGCAGGCTATTTTAGAAAATGGTTTTTGAAGATATGACTTTTAAAGTCATTTCAAATATTGCATACTGATAAGGGTTGAATCATGATATCCTATTCATCAACTGGGCATTTAATAGAAGTAGACACGTTTGTTGAAAACCTAAAGACAGGGGATCTGTTTTAAAATGGTGATTGGCATCAATCTCCTCATCCTGATAAAAGAAATGGAATGCTGCTCCAAGCATCCAAATGATTAAAAAATAATTTAATACTTACAACCACCATTTCATTTACAGAACATTAATTTCCCAGAGGCACTGAGGCACAGAGAGGTTGTCAGGCACAAAGTAGGTACTTAGAAGGAAGAATCAGGAATTTTAAAAATTTAATTAAGACTAAAGTTTTTACTACATTTTTCCAGAATGAACTATGGCCTAGCTAGGCACGTCTACTCAAGGTGACCTGCACCTAGGAGTGTATGCGACTAAGTTTTATGATATGCCCACAATATGGCAATCATTTTAATGTCTGAATGTCTTGACTACATTTTTAGTATACTTTAATGTTTATAAGTTAAAACACTAAATTTTATACCATATTGCCAGGCACTTTATGTGTGATATAATAATACTGAAAACAAAACAACTGAAAATTAAAGCAAATGTATAACCTCTAGTTTATTTCATCCCTGGAAGTTCCATAACAAAGGCCGGTTTATGTGATGTCAAAGTCCATATCTTTAGCTACATACACCACATTTGCCCTTTCTCTTTTCATGCCTTGTCATGCTGATGCCCTTACTCTTCACTTTCCTTTCAATTTTCTAAGCTCTCATATCAAGGCCTAACCCTTTCATCTTCTTTAAAATGGATACGTCACACTGATATCTTTCAATTCTGGAACTTATATTGTTTGCATATTGTTTCATTTATGCTTATTCTGTTTCCATCTTAAAGGACAAGACATTTCCTTGTATACCCCAAACTGCCTGCCATACTATTGAATTTTATAAATATTTGCTGTCTAGGTAATAGACAATTGAATGAAATGTAATTCCCCACTTCTTCATTTGAACAGTACTGTGAAGGATGATCTTTCACTGGGACTCACTACAGAAAGAAAAAACAATGTTATGGTGAGGATCTGATAGCAATGATTCAACCCTGAACTGGAAGTCCAAAATATGGTTTAGCAGATGGTTTTGGTTGATGCATGTCTATGATTGTAAACAGTAATGATGATAAATTGGATCTTTGAGCCTAGATGCCAATGGAAGAGCAGCTAAGCTATCACAATGGCAAGCTCATTTAAGGAGGCAGAGATTTACACCTTTGTGGTTGGGGATCCATTGTTCAATGCAAGTGCAGTTTTCTTTGTATGAATTCAATTTTATGAGTTTAATTAAATGACTAGTGTGTACACAGCACAGCATTATAAATTTAGTGAAATGAGACTAAATTAACTACGCTTAAGTATCCACATAAAGAGATAACACCAACATGAAATTGATATAATAATTGAGCTGAGAAGGTAATTTAATTATTGCCAACACAGTACAAAACTATACAGGTGCATGTAAAAAACCCTTAAGGTTATGGTGATGAGAGGGAACATTGGGAGGAAATGAGGTGAATGGTGATGGATTTGGTTGATAGCAAAGGGCATGGTCAAAGGCAGCAGGAAGTCAGCAGCTTATAGGGATGAAAAATAATCAAAATCAAAATTTCAATAGTGCTCTCCATAGAATCTCAGGCTTGTTACTAATTTTGATCTTCAAAACAATGTTGAAATGCATAATGTAAAATTCTTGGAGGGAATGCAGAAGATGGTGGTTAGCAGCCTGAATTATGAACCTCTAAAACTCATCCACTGCATCAGAAAAACAGCATTATAAGAGTTCCTACCTCATATTGTTTCATGGTAATTAAAAGAGAAAATCAGGACTTTATTATTGCATTATTTTAATTTTGCAGGATTTGAGGGTTAGGAAAGTAGATATGTAGCCAAAAAATGGCCTGACTGGAACAAAAGCTAAGTCTGCTGACTCCAAATCCATGGCCTTTGCCACTGTATAAAACATGCTGAAGTGTGTGCTTTGGCTGTAAGAGATGAGCCTGTCTATGTTGGGAGGGAGAATTACAAAAGAGGAGATTGCATTGGGGAGGATTTTGAATGTTAGACTGAGAAGTTTAGATGTGTACTAATAGTCAAAATGGCAGTGTGATATATTCATTAATTTAAAGACAGAAGGAGCATCATTATCTATTCTACTGCATGTTATTTAAAAAATTTTTCATCATGAGATGGCTCAAAGGAAATCATATTTGGAAGTGCAAAGAATCAATGTGGATAAGAGCTGAGCTTCTAAGTTTGAAAGCGGTGGCATCCTTGAGATGCCTTCTTTGAGCTTCTGATATTCTACTGATCAACCACAACTACCTCATATTCCAGATGAGGAAACAAAAGTCCACAGTGACAAGCAATGAAACAAGGTATCCTAAGAAGGTGGAGTGACAATCTTGAATAAATTCAGTTTCCTGATTTCCAAGAATGCATTCCTTCTATTTAATTAGGACTCTTCAAGAACTAATGAAGTTCTGAGACTCAAGATAGGAGAGGCTGGGGTTAGTCCACATTGAAGATTTGCAGAGTCTTTTAGGAGTAGTATACTTTGTTTAGCATGGAGAAGCATATTGAGAATGGGCCTCTGAGTATTTAGATGAGTCTTAGAGAACATGAAATTTATATCCCAGGTAAAAAAAAAAAAAATCTCCTCTAATATATTCTAACAGAATGACAGAAAGCCTCTAATTAAATACCTTGGTAAAGAGAAGTTTTCTTCTTACTAAAACTTTTTTTTTTTTTACCATATAATTTGTTCTTGTTTGCAAGAGCTATTGCATTTAGCTGGTAGGGGCTGTTGTTCATTTCATCAGTGTACAGTGTAATACTTATGGATGTGTGCTTCAAAATAAAACTACCTGGATTCATTATCCTCACTCACCTTACATGAGAGGCTGAATGTCTCCAAGCCTCAGTTCCCTCATCTTCAAAATGGATTTTGTAATAGTAGCCACTTTGAGTGATGTGGAAAATGGATAATGCACATGACCGAGCAGCCATGTTGCTGGCACATAGTGAGTGGAAATCAAAGGAGTTGTTTAACTGATATTTTTATTATCCTTTAGAATCCTTTCTTCCATCTGAAAACACTAATTCATAAGGAAGAATGGAAGAGACGATTTGCACTGATACAGGTTCATGTGCAGAGATGATATAAGTTAAGTTGTGGATCTGGGCCTTCCTGGACCATAGGAAAAATTCAAGGTTTTAGTTTCCGTAACCAGTGGCACATCTGGAAAATAACTAATACCATTTTAAAACAAAGTCAATGATTGTGATTTCTAGTTTTAGGGTTAGATTGTTCTTATGTGTAATTAATTGCTCTTTTGTGTAATTGTGTTAGAACTGTATGTTAGAATTGCACAATTGTCTTTGTTGAGTGAAATGAGCACAAGATGCATAAATCTATCTCACTAGATTGCCATGAAAATTATATCATGAAGCACAGAGTTTCACACAAATTGAGCACCCTGAAAATATGGATTTGAATTCAGTCATTTTTCACTCCTCTTAGCCTCCGTATTTTAACTATAAAATTAGGAAAATGTCTCATAGGTGATTCCACTGCCTGAGATACAGTACGGACCCATGAAATATTAGCTACATGTAATAACAAAAATAGTAATAATAATAATAAGCCAACTTGAGAAGGAAGATATGTAGATGGAAGGAGAAAATTTCTTAATAAGTGGAAAGTCCTTGTTATATGACATATCTATTTTGTAGGCATTCAATTAGCATATTCTAGGTTTTCAATAAGTATTTGAAATAAATTAATGAAAAGTCATATGAAATTTTGCAAGTTCTTAAATAGTCTTGGTGACAAATGAAGTCAGCACTCCAGCTTGGATTTCCCAAACAACAGAGGCTGAGCAAAGGGCTTGTATGGAGGTATTTTCTTTTGCAAAATTGAATAGAGTTACTGGTAAGAGTGAGAAATGGGAAGGAATGAAAGTTAATCCAATATTTTGTCAAGCTGATTAGCATTTTTTCACTGGCTCTTATAAACTAATGGGCAAGTGCTTCCCTGCGAAGTGTTAACTCCCTCATATTTCCAGGTATGCATATGCACTAGAATGATAAAACAGGGTCCCCAAAGTGTTTCAAGCAGCAAGAGCCAGGACAGAAAGCAAGACTTGAGTTCATGAGAAGAGATGTTGTTAGGAGGATCCAGTGGAATCAAGCTGCTGCCAGGCATAAATTATGAGCAGCTGTTTGCTGTAGAAAGGGAGAAAAGTAGTAGTTCAAAAGGGGGAGAAACAGCACAAAAAGTGCCTAAGACACTGAATGATTACTAATTAAAAATAGTATTGCTATTGCAGATTTCCCAGCTCATAGCAATGTGCTTACATAACCACATAGTAAATGAAGAGTCAAAACAATGTGACAGAATTCATTCTTTTGGGTATTACTAAGAATCCAGAACTGCAGAAAATATTCTCTGCTGTGTTTCTAATCATGTACGTGGCCACAGTGGTGGCAAAACCTACTCATTGTGGTAACCATGATGACAAGTCGACGTCTGAGATCACCTATGTATTTTTTCCTTACTTCCTTGTCCCTCATGGATATCATCTACTCTTGAGTCATTGCCCCCAAGATGATTGTGGTCTCCTTCTCTGATAGTGCTACCATCTCCCTGGAAGGCTGCATGACCCAGCTCATGGCAGAATATTTCTTTGGTAGTGTAGGGATCATCCTTTTCCTCATTATGGCCTATGACCACTACATGGCCATATGTAAGCCCCTGCACTACCACACCATCATGAGTCCTCGGCTGTGCTGTCTGCTGCTGGGAGTGGCCTGGATTGGGGGATCTCGGCCCACAATGTTACAACTTCTCTTTATGTACCAAATACCCTTCTGTGGTCCCAATGTCACTGATCACTTTATGTATGATTTGTTTCCTTTGTTAAAACTGGCCTGCATTGACACCAACATCCTGAGCCTCTTTGTTATCCTCAATAGTGGAGTGATATGTGTGACCAACTTCTTTATGATTATTGCCTCCTACATGGTCACCCTCTACTCTCTGAGGTCTTGCAGCTCTGAAGGGCAGTGCAAAGCCTTCTCCACCTTTGGCTCCCACCACACAGTAGTCATCTTGTTCTTTGTGCCATGTATCTTCTTGTATATGAGGCTTGTGGTCACTTACCCCATAGACAAGTCAATGGCTGTGTCCTTTACAATTGTTGAACCCATGTTAAATCCCTTGATCTATACCCTGAAGAATGCAGAGGTGAAAAATGCCACGAGGAAACTTTGGATGAAACGAGAAACTCTGGGTGGTCACAAGCTTATATGCTAAAAATAATTCATTTTTTTCAAATACATTGAGGACATACCCTTACTATCCACTCCAATCCATTGCATACCCAGTAGTCAGTGGCATCTCATATGCATTCACATCAGGATATGATGCAATGTTCTCCCTAATCATGTTTCTGCTGATATCTCCAATACATTTTGTACTCTATCCTGTTTATCACAGGACTCTGGCCATAGTTTTTTTTTGTTTGTTTGTTTGCTTTGTTTTGTTTTTAAACCTGTCTTTTAAACAATCCAAGATTTCCCAGGTATATTAGTTTCTTAGCTACTTAAATGAATGCCATACAATGGGTTGGTTTAACAACAGGAATTTTTTGGCTCTCAGTTTCAGAGGCTAGAAAGCTTGCTTTCTCCTGTAATTGGTGTCTGTAATTGAAAGAGGACAGATTTAGGGATTTAGGCTACAAATGGCCCTCTGCTGACGCTGACTCTTGTCCTTGAGCCATAGGTGTGGGCTTTATCAACTCTCATCTGTCCATGCTCCAACAGTTGTGCTGCCATCTATAGACTGAGGGTGGTGGTGGTGGTACAGGCATTCTTCTCTGCTTGCATTCCACTGGCTGGCACTCAGGGCAGTTGCCCCAGTCCTTCCACATGCTCCGTGACATGTTTCAAACAGTTCTCCTTGGATGGCTGCACCTATCTCCTTCAGTGGCTTTCAAGACCATTGTTATGCAATGCATAATGCCTTTCCAACTGATACCCTATCTGGCCACTGATGGATGTAGTGGTATTGTGCTCTCCTATGTTGGTCTTATGCCATGTCCAATGAGGAACATTACATTCCAGAAATGCAGTGATTATGGCCTAAAGAATTCAAAGGGCAACATAGATGGAAGGTGTATAGTTCTATACTTACGCTATAAAATTATGAACAGTCAATTTAACATGACCAGGGGATGAATAATTGTTTTCCCTATCCTGAAGTGTGATTATCAGAATTCAATTTGTGGTAATCATCAATAAAGTAATCCTTGAGAAAGTCATTGGAAACCACTAATTATGGATCACCAGATGATTGACACAGAATCATGAGTAATGATGTAAATAAAGACCATCACATAAATGGTATTAAAGACCTGCAGGAGAATGTTATAGGTTGAAATGCATCCCCCCAAAATATAAGTTCAAGTCCTAACCTCCAGTCCTAAAAATGACCTATTTGGAAATAAAATCTTTGAAGATATGAGCAATTGAGTCCACACTGGATTAGCATGGGTCCTAATCCAATATGACTGGTGCCCTTGTAAGTAGAAGAGTTAGACCCCTTCAGAGAGATTCAGGGAAGAAAGCCATGTGAACAGTGAGGCAGAGATTGGAGTTACACTGCTATAAGCCAAGGAATGCCAAGGATTCTTGGTAACTGCCAGAAACTAGGAAGAGTTAAAGAAGGACTCTCATTTACAGGTTTCAGAGAGAGCATGGCCCTCTGACACCTTCATTTCTGACTTACAGCCTACAGAAATGTGACACAATAAATTTCTGTTTGTTAATCCACCAAGATTTTGGTCTGTGTCATATCAATACAAAGGTATTATTTCAATACACACAGGCTCCAAAGAGAACAAAAAGAGATGGCTCCTGGACTTCACCAGAAAGAGAGGTGTCTGCACGAGGAAGACACTTTATGTGCTATGCTTGGACAATAAACAAATGTATAGTAACCACAAGTGTAAATCTGTATCAATAAATATAGTGTTATCTCACACTGGCTCATGGATTTTGTAATATGTTCTTCGGACAAATTGTTTATAATTTTTATTTTTTCATTTTTTATATACTTTTTAATTTTTTAAAAGAAAGTTAGATTACATAAATATTACAGAAAAAATATATGGGATTTCCATATGCCCTGCTCCCTAGACCTCCCACATTTTGCCACATGAAAAACATCCTTCATTAGTGGTGGTACATTTGCCAAATTGATATACACATCTTGGAGCATTGCCACTAAGAGATGATTATAGTTTACATTGTAGTTTACACTATCTCCCATGCATTTTTGCCAGTTATTACAAGATATAAAATGGCCTGTATCTGCAACACCTACTATCCAGTTATTGGACTCACCCAGGACAACTAACAAGGATATGATGACTGACAATGACCATCTCAAGGAACAGAGTGAGTCTGCATCTGAAAGCAAGAAAGTCCCATCCATCTGCCCCATGGGATCTAAATGCCCTCTCAATTAGAGTTGGAGTGAGCATCACCCTCACAGAATCTTCAGGATTGGGGAATGGACAATGGACTAGAGTAGACATAAAGTTGTTCTACTGTAGACTTGTGATCCTAGCAATGGAATATTGTTTATGATTTTTAAATAATTTTTTAAATGGGCAGATATATTGCAAAAGCTATTTGTGTGATTCTGCACACCCTAGGGGAGACCTTATTTTGGAGACATCAATTCTGTGATGAATTAATTAAATCACAAAGAAAATGCCAAAGTATTTTTCATGTAATTGATAAGATAATTCTAAAATATTTATAAATGTGTGCCTGTGGTTGAATAGCCTTGGTAATTATAAAAGAGAGAGAGAGAAAATAGAGAGGGGAGACTAGATCTACTAGATATGAGAACATATCTTAAAGCTCTGGTTTATAGAAATTTTGCAATAAGCCCAGTACTAAAGAATTCTAAAGAACAGAAGAAATTGATAAAAAATTAAACCATCTACCTTGGAAATTTATTGTAAATTCTATTGTTTAATAAATGATGAATGTGGATTTTTAAATTGTTAAGGAAGAATGTATTATGGAATAAATGGATAAATTCTGGAAGGGCAAGTCAGTGTATATATATGGTATTAAATTATAAATTAGTGGGACGTAAAGATGTAAGAGCTTATCAACTTTTGAAAACTTGAAATTCTCTTAAAGAAAACTTGCTTCCAAATTTTAAACAGGAAAGTCAGTGGGATAAATTTAGAAAAATAACTACATGACTTTTTAGGTGTTATGTATGTACATAAAGAATTTGTACAATTGTTCATAAAGTATCTGCTGATCTACAAAAAAAAACACAAAACAATAAAATCTCAATGAAAGAAAAATTTTATATATCTACATATATCTCCCCATCTGACATATATCTTTGTCCATGGCTTTCTCCAGCTGTATGTTTCTCTTTCTTCTGGTTTATATTTTTCTTAAATTTCCCTCAATTTTCTATGATTGTATAAAATTACATGTTTCTTTTATAATCCACCCCACTTCATCTTTTCAATATTATTTCAGTTTTATCTCCCACTGATTCTGTCAAAGAAACAAATAATAAAGGATTAAGCATAGCTGGACATGGAATAAAGTAAAAGATGTTAAATGTGGTTTGAGGTGGGAACTAGGGTGCTAGAATGAATTGCTAGAGTTCAGCTGTTGATATTTTTAAAATATCATGTTTTTCTGCATCACAACAACCATCTACAACTTAATAAAAAGAAAATAACCCTTGTTTTATAGTTCCAAGTTTATTTAAATGAAGATGCCCTAACAATACCACATGCTCCACTCTTTTCCCTCTCTCTCCCCTCAGAACCCATGGAAGCCACTAAGTTGCAATTTTCAAAAAATAGGGTTCATAGTTACATGCATTAATATTGAGAACTTGGCATATGGGTGGATCTTCTTTTATTAGGCACTGCCTCTATTCTCAAGAGACTCTTGACCCTCTATTTGAGAACATAGCAGGACTATCCAATGGGGATTTAATATTTTCTTGCTTATTGTGTGGGTCTTTACCCACTCGGGAAACATCCTATGACAAGATGAAAACTTTCATATTTCATAGAAGCTTGCAAAAGTTTTTCCCTTTCCCATTTATCCCCCCACCCCTAGCACACTGCACCATTAACCCTTCCTTACCATTTGTTAAAAGGACATCCCCACTATTGTAGTTTTAACCACAGACCTACAAATACCATGTGTTCACCTCTTCCTTTCTCTAGCAACCCTCAAAGTTCCATGCATAGTCCAACCCATCCTGACAACCTGGCTCACACTCACATTCCAGCACCATCTACCCCACTTACATCTTTGTACCCTTATCACCCCCATCCACTGTCAAATCATCCTTTCCAGCTTATCATAGGCTTTACCCTTATTGATCATTGGCTCACCACACTGTACTCCCTTTCTGTTTCCTGATAACTTATTTTCCATTCTCTAGTTCTGTGAGTCATCTAGATTTGCTTAGGTCATATCAGTGAAGTCAGGTAATATTTGTCCTTTAGTGACTAGCTACTTCACTCAACACAAGGACTTAAAGATTCATCCATGTTGTCCTGTGTATCAATACTTCATTCCTTCTTACAGCTGTGCAATAGTCCATTTTATGTATATAACACAACTTGCTTATCAATTCATCTGTTGATGGACACTTGGGCTGTTTCCAACCTTTGGCAATAGTGGTTAATGCTGCTGTAAACATTGGTGTTCATATATTTCTGTCCCGGCTTTCAATTCTCTTGGGTATGTACCTAGCAGTGGAACTGTTGGATCATATGGCAGTTCTGTAGTTAGCTTCCTGAGGAACTGCCAAAACATTCTCCACAATGGCTGAACCATTCTACGTTCCCACCAGTAATGGATGAGAGTTCCCCTGTTTTTTTTAAAGCTGAAATTCTAATAGGTATAAGATGATATCTCATAGTAGTTTCGATTTGCATTCTCCTAATAGCTAGTGATGTTGAGCATATTTTTATATGCTTTTTAACCATTTGTAATTCACCTTTGGAAAAGTGTCTATTCAAATCTCTTGTGCATTTTAAAAAAAATTAATAATAAAACTTTTTTTAAATTTTTATTTTTCTAATAGACTTTTTTTTTTTTAAAGATACTTAGAGTACATAAATGTTACACAGAAAACATAGGGGATTTCCATATGTCCCACTCCCCACCTCTTCCATATTCTCCCACATCAACAACATCCTTCATTTGTGTGGCAATTTTGCCACAATTGATGAACACATCTTGGAGCATTGCCACTAAACATGGGCAACAGTCTACATTGTAGTTGATGTACTATAAGAAAATTATTAAGAATTCTGAATTCATAAGCTTTCTAATCAATAGTATCTGCTGTTCCAGCCTAGAATTGTGAATGACTAACTTGTCCTTTGGAATTTTGGAATGTTGCTATGCAGGCAATCCTGCCGCCTATTAAATAAAAACAAATGTTTAGAAGGAGCAAGTCACCAGACATGATATTTACTCATCCTGTTTGTATCCCCTGTAAGGTTAACAAGTTAAAGCTGATGTGTATTGAAACCTTCATGTTCCTGTTTAGTGTACCATGAACAGAATAGAACAAAAGACTCCTCAAGACACCACATCTCTCCTGTGGAGGGATTACCACCCCCTTCCAGATGTATTCAATTACTTTCTATGAGGTCATTCCTCAGGAGTTGCAAGATTCATTGGAGTTCTGAGGTTTGGAACCCCTTAAAAGAGGATAGTCCCCAAGCTGCCAGTTGAAGTCTAACCCAGGAGAGGATTCTGTCTGGAAGCATTTTTCTAATCGAGACTCTGGCAGCTGTCGAATGGGACTTCTCAGCCTCTTGAGAGACCAGATGTTGTGTTTTCCCCCGATTTGGTGAGTGATTCTATATACTTTCATTCTTTCTTATGTCTTTAATTGATTATTTTATTTAGTGATTGCTCAATTGTTATAGTCATTTGATATAACCATGAACCCATTTGATTAAATAAAGTTGCCTTTGAATAGCATTTATACTTTCTGCCTCTTCCATAGGAAAACAGTAGTTTTCACTCTCTCCCATATAACCTTGTAAGTTATGGCAAGATATAAAATGGCCTGTAACTGTCAGTGCAATGTCATTCAGAACAATTCCCAAGCCCTGAAAATGCCCCCGTATTACACCTAATTTTCCCTCTCCCTCCCCTCAGAACCCCCAGTGGCCACTGCCTCCACATCAATGACACAAGTTCTTAAATGAGTGTTTGTCTTTTTATTTTCAAGATGAAAGATTTCTTTATATATGCTGGATATTAGGCCATGATTGGATAAAAGATTATGAAATATTTCCTCTGATTGAGTATGCTGTCTTTTCACATTCCTTACAAACTCTTTTGAGGTGAATATTTTTTTAATTTTGAGGTGCATCTATTTATCTATTTTTTCTTTCATTGCTTTCACTTTGGGTATAAAGTTTATGAAAAAAATTTCTACTAGAAGATCTCGTAGATACTTTCCTGCATTATAATCTATGAGTCTTATGGACTTCCTCTTACATTTATATATGTGCTCCATCTTGAGTTAATTTTTGTATAGGGTATGAGATGGTGATCCTTTCTCATTTTTCAAATATGGATATCCAGTTCTCCCGGCACCATTTGTTCAAGAGGCCATTCTATCCCAGTTGGGTGGGCTTGGAGGTCTTGTCAAATATCAGTTGGCCCTTTATGCAGGATCTATATCAGAACTCTCAATTTGATTCTGTTGGTCAATATATCTATCCTTGTGCCAATATTATGCACTTTTGACCACTGTATCATTGTAGTATTCTTTAAAGCAAGGTACCATGTTTCCTCCATTTCTTTTTACTTTTTCAATACGTTTTTGGCTATTTGGGACCCCTTGCCCTTACAAATAAATTTCATAATTGTTTTTTACAATTCAATAAAAAAGGGTGTTGTAATTTTAATTGATATTACATTTAATCTGTAAATCAATTTACATAGGTCAGACATCTTAATGATGCTTAGTCTTTCAATCCCTGAACATGTAATATTCTTCCATTTATTTAGGTCTTTGATTTCCATTAACAATGTTTTGTAACTTCCTGTGCACAAATCCTTTACATCTTTAGATAAGTTTATTCCTAGATATTTGATTCTTTTAATTTGCTATTGTAAATGCCATTTTTTTCTTGATTCTTTCTCACTTTTCTCATTATTGATACACCAAAATTTTATTGAATTTTGCATGTTGATCCTATGTACTGCCACTTTAGTCATCTCATTTATCAGATCCAGAAGCTTTTTGTTGATTTCTCTATGTATAGGATTATGTCATCTTCAAATTGTGAAATTTTTACCTCTTTCTTTCCAATCTGTATGAATTGCATATATTTTTCTTGCCTAAGTGCTTGAGCAAGTACTTCTAACACAATATTAAATAAGAGTGGTGACAGTGGGTATCCTTATCTTCTTTTAGATCTTAGAGGGAAAGCCTTTAGCATTTCACCTTTGACTATGATGATAGCTGTGGGGTTTTCATATATACCCTGTATCATGTTGAGAATGTTTCCTTCTATTCCTCTCTTTTGAAATGCTTTTTTCAAGAAAGCATGCTGTATTTTGTTAAATGCTTTTTATGCATCAATAAGATGATCATGTGATTTTTTTTTCTTTTGATCTGTTAATGTGGTGTATTACATTGATTGATTTTCTTATATTGAACCATCTTTGCATACCACGGATGAAACCCACTTGGTCATGGTATGTAATTCATTTGGTGTCTTGTTTTATATGATTTGCAATTATTCTGTTGAGGATTTTAGCATCCAGGTTCATTAGAGAGATTGGTTTGTAGTTTTCCTTTTTATGGCATCTTTATGTGACTTTGGTGTTAGGGTGAGGGTGGCATCATAGAATGAGTTAAGCAATGTTCCCTCCACTTTTATTTTTTGGAAGACTTAAAGCACGATTGTTATTAATTCTTTTTGGAATGATTGGTAGAATTCACCTCTGAAGCCATCTAAGACTGGGTTTTTCCTAGCGGGGTGCTTTTTGATGACTAAATCAATCTCTACTTTTTATTCGTCTGCTGAGTTCATACAATTCATCTTTCATCAATGTAAGCTGCTTCTGTGTTTCTAGAAATTGGTCCATTTCATCTAAATTATCCATCATGTTGGCATGCAATTTTTCAAAGTATCCTCTTATGATATTCTTATTACTGTGGAATCAGTGGTGATATCCTTCCCTCATATTTTATTTCATGCATTTTAATCTTCTCTCTTTGTTTTTTTCTTTTTTAGTCTAGCCAAGGGTTTGTCGATTTTATTAATCTTCTCAAAGAACCAATTTTTGGTTTTATTAATTTTTTCTAGTGTGTTTTTTTTTTTTTTTT
>JAQZBX010028485.1:0-27786 GCA_029593785.1 Cabassous unicinctus | reverse complement strand
CAACTAAGGTTTTAATTTCTTAGCTGCAATTGTTACTAAATAAGATTGGATACAAAAGCAAGTAAATGATGCATTAAAACTTTCTATCATTGTTTAGTATATAGCTCATGCTTTTTTTCTTGTTTTGCTGAAATTAATTATAAGTAGGAATATAGTGCTATGACCATGATCTCTTGCCAGAACCAATCTTGGGAAGATCGCAGAGCCAACAATACTTAATGGTTGGGACTCTGAATAAGTTACTTAACTTGCTGTGCCCTATATCTTATCTAATAAATGTGTGCAATTTTTTAAAATATGGTACAATATTTTAATCTGAATAGATATGTTGATGAATGGGACTATTTATAAAATACAGTGTTGATTCTACTTATGCAATGTCTATAGAAGTTACTATTATATAGCATATCAATGTTGATTTATAGGTAATTTATCTTTGGCAGTCAAAGTAACTTTTTTTTTTTGGTCATAATTTGCAAACTCATACTTCTCATGAATTTCTAGAATCACTAAAGTAGTGTAAAAACTGGCAGTTCATTCTTATAAACGAAACAGCTTTGGGATCATTCATGTTCAGTATCTGATATGATTTCTCAACAGTTTACAAGACTTCAATGCTGGGAAGTAGGAATAATACAAATGTGCATGATTTCATCCTTATGGGGTTTACAGACTCTGAAGAGATCTGGTGGGTCCTCTTTATGCTGTTTCTCCTGATATACCTGATTGCCCTGTTCAGGAATGCAGGGGTGATACTCATAATTCACCTGGGTCTCCAGCTCACAACCCCATATATTTTTTCCTCAGTCACTTGTCACTCTTTGATTTGGATTACTCAGCTGCCATCACTCCTGAAACCTTAGAGAACTTACTGACTTCCAGCAAATGTATTTCATTCACAGTCTGCTTCACCCAGATGTATTTCTTTTTCTTCTTGGGTATCACTGAATTTTTCCTTCTCTCCTCAATGGCCTATGACCACTAAGTAGCTATCCACAAGCCTCTTCATTACCAAGCCTCTTCATTACCAAGCCTCTATGTCCACGAGACTCTGCTGCGGCCTCATCACTGGGTCTTATGTGGTTGGATTTACTGAATCCTTAGTCATTGCCTTTATATGAACAGTTTGCATTGGTGCAAATCCAATGTAATCTATCACTTTTTATGTGATATAACCCCAATTTTAGCCTTGTCCTGCACTGATATTCATGACACTGAAATCTTGATATTTATTCTCCGTAGTTTAAATGTAATGGTGTCTCTTATCACAATCTTTGTGTCCTATGGGTCCATTCTGTCTACTATATTGAAAATTAATTCCACTTAGCAAAGTACCAAAGCCTTCTCTACTTGTGCTTCCCACCTCCTGGGAGTAACTATCTTTATTAGCACTACGATTTTTACTTATTTAAAACCAAAAAAATCCACTCCTTGGGAAAGGATCAAGTGGCATCTGTGTTTTATACTATATTGGTCCCAATGCTGAATCCATTCATTTATAGTCTTAGGAACAAAGACGTGAAAAGTGCTCTCCTTAGAGTCATACATAAGAGGGAGGGCTCCAGGCAATGGAAGTGACAGTGATGATCAACATTTAAGTTCATCTTTCTTTCTTCACTATTTAAGAATTTACCTGGTATCAGTAGCATCTTTTAAATTGCTTGCATTCCTCTTGAGCCCATTCTCTATTTGACCATACAAGATCTGGAAAATTTCCAAGAATATGTTTTTGAAATCTACATTAAATATAAAAGCCATGAGATATGTATTATTCCTGTGTATTTTAATATACATAATTTTCAGGGCAGCCAACGAGCAAAAAATTTATAATCGTGGTGTTATATTAAAATTTTATTATTGAAATTCCTATGAATATCCAATATCAGGTAATTTTTTTCATGGAGACCTCTTTCAGAGGTCATTCCAATTGTTCTAAAAATAAGAAATATTACTCAGTTTTACAAGAGGCTGCTTTGGATTAGAAAATCTAGGGTTTAGATGACGTAAATACCAGATTTTTCACAGTATTTTTCATTTAGTAAGTTACTCAAAATTTAAGTCTAGAGTCTTCAACTGTTAAAAAATCAACAATTCTAAGTCCATAGACTTATTTTACACATAAATTCAGATAATGAATAGAAAAAAATTAATGCAGTATTAAGAAATTTTGACCACAATAATCACAATACACATATTCTTGCAAATTTTGATTTCACAATAGCATTTGTTATGCAGTGTTCACTGGTTTTAATAATTTTGGCTAATCTCATTCATAAACAAATAGCTAAAAAGAAAAAAGAGTACTTCAGTATTTTGTCTTTGAGCAAAGTAAAATATTGTGATAGAATTAAGTTAAAGAAAAAGATAAGTGAACATTGAAGAAAATTTTGAAAATATATCATTAAAGAAAACAGATATATCTTAACCATTCCTGAGAGTTTTGTTCATGGCATACTTATGCATGTATGTACACATATATTTTATATATAAATATTTGCCTATATCTATTTATATACTGCAGCTTTTGTTTTGCACTCAAAACTAAAACCTTTGGTAATTCCTTTGACACTTAAACTTGGGAGATGAATATTTTCTTTGTGCAGGAGTTAAATCAAGAATCACATCTTTCAATGACTTAAGATGCAATGTTTTCTAAATTCATGAGATTAAATATGTGCTTTCCAATTTTTTTGTATCTAACTGCTAAACAATTGAAAACCCTACCATTTTGTGATGCATCAACAAGCTTTAGTAATTACTAATTTTTGTTTAATTTTCTTATGATTAAAACATGATGTGTTTCCTCTTTCCTTATTTCATAAGTTTATGTTCTTTATAATGGTATAAATTTTTGAGTAAAATTCTTTGTTCATTTGTTTTAGGAATTTTAGTAGAGAAAAGTTGCAAAACTATGAATTGATAATTAATTTAAATTGCATAATATCCATAAATTTTGGTCATGTAGTTTGCTAATATTTCCTTTTTAAAATATCTCTATGCAATCCAGAAGTGCAGTTTTAATTTTCTCTAATATTCAGTATATATACAAGAAAATATATTTTTTCCCATTTTCTTCTGTTTGAAACTTGTATTTAACATTATGCTTTGGTTATAAGCAATACATTTTCCTTAAAATGATTTGTGGTCTTTTAATTTATATTAAGATTTTCATTATAGAATTATATTTATTCATTTTCTTAAATATTTTTAAAAGACTAAAATAAAGTTCAACCTGAAATTTAGGTTTAAAATTTTAAATAAATTCTCCAAAGGTCATCACTGCTAATTAATTCATTCAATAATTAAAATGCATATTATTTTCCTCTACATTTATAATTCATATAAAATTTTGGCTTGCCATACATAATATTCATAAAAGTTACTGTCTCAATATTTATTTTTCCTTTGAACTCTATGTTGTTTATAATCTACATTTATTGCTATTACTTTTTGTTTTCTTTGCCTATAGTGAGGTCTTTAATAAACATTTATTTTTAGCCTATTTTTTAAACTAATATTTCATCTTGAACATTCATTGTGTATTTTCAAATATTTATAGACACTTTACCTTTTCTTGACTTTTGTATGATCTGTGCTTACTTGGCCTTCTTTTAAGTACAATTCTGTGATTTAGATAATGTATTCTGTTAGTTTTCCTTTGCAATGATGGTCAACAGTTTATCTAATTTTTCAGACAGTAGTAAGTTCAGGAATTGCTTAGTTTTTAATTAAATTCAGATTATTCTGTTCTCCTGTAACATATTATAAAATGCATTTATGATATCAAATAAATATATAACATTTGAAAATATTAATCCAGTAATATATTTACATTTTTTTCTATTTTCCTTGTTTATATGATGCATGTCATATTTTAAATAAGATGTGGTCTGAGGTATTTTTAAAAGAAAATCATTTTGTTCATGGTGGTATGTCAAAATTCAATGTATGGTAAAAGTTGAACTACTTTAAAATGATAAAAGAAGACTGGAATAAAGTATGACCAAATATGAACAATAACTTTTGTTGCCAAATTATTGATGTTGTGTAATAATAGCGAAATAAAGTTTATAAGTAAAGAGCACTTAATGAATGCCAGACAATATTCAAAGGCTTTAGGTGTATTTTTAAATGCTTTGTTTACTTTCACAAGATAACACTGTAATAGATACTTGCAATATTTGATATTTAATCCCAGGTATGAAAAGCTATTTCTACTATTTTTTCAGGCAAAGGCATATGTATCACCCATAATTTTCTCTGTCTCACATAGCACATCTTGTCCATCAGCATATCATTTTGATTCTCTGTGCAGAATATAATTGGAAAGTGACTGTTTTTCAACACTTCCTCTGCTAAAATCCTCATCCAAAGACTATCATTTCCATCTTTAAATTATTGCCACAACCTTCTAGGTTGTCTGCCTCCATTCTGACTTACACTCCTTTAATCTAATCACAATATATGGGCCAATGGTACTCTCAATACATAGGTTGCATCATGTCACTTCTTTTCACAAAACCTATAAGATTTCCCATCACTTTAAGAGTAAAAATAAAAAATGTTTCAGGGTATACAGGTCCAACATGATTTTACCTCTACTCCTTACTTCTATGCAATCCGCCTTTATCACTGTGTCTATCACACTCATTTTGGAGCTGCTACGCTGACCTCAGCATCCCCTACTCCAATTTGAATTGAAGCTGCCTGGAATATTTTCATTTATTTCTTCTTCCTGAAATTACCTTTCTCCATTTAACTGCATGGGTCTTTCATCATTCTCTTGCTCATAAAACCATTCCATACCACCCTATATAAATCACACATGACTCATCCCTCATCAGCACTGCATTTGTTTTCCATACAAGTTATCCCTAACTGTCATTTTATATTTTTTGGTTATACCTTTTGTTTTAATCTCTGCATTCTCCACATTGGAAACTCAATGAGCACAAAATTTTTGCCAATTTTGTTCAATTCTGTATCCCTAATGTCTAGAATAGTGCCTCAATATATATGCTTGAATGGCTGAAATTTACAGATGTTTATTATGGGCAACAGAGAGTTTTTATACCTTGAACATAGTCAGGTAACTTCATTTAAAAATATATTTAAATTATAAAATTTTATCATATAAGGGGCCACATATGAAATTTATTACTGCATTATTATCAAGATATAATGGGGTTACTGCCTACCTATTCATTCAAACAAAAAACACAGTGCTCCCATAATACCCCTATCAATGCCATGCATCTTTGTGGTCATTTGTTTCAATTTAGGAAAGTATATTTTTATATTTATCCTACTCATTATTATTTAGCTGATATAGGTTTTTACCTTGAATCACAGGATATAATTAAGTTTGTTTGCCCTTATCATTTTGGTTGAGATTTCTTAAACTGATTATATTTCATTCATTTCTTTTTCTACCAGAGATTTTCATTCATTCATTCTAAATATAATGTTTATTTTTCAATCTTATGCAAAGCACTATGGCATTCACATATAAATATATATAAGTATATAAATTTATGTATTTATCCTGGTTCTAATCTGAATATGTTGTTTTTATTGTGTAATTGAAATGAATAAGTAATCTCATTAAAATATTTTAAGTAGATTGCACAATAATTTATTTAGTATAAAATGTATATCTAATTGTTTTCTTTTAAATCATTAATATGTTTCTAGTGTTGAATCTGTATGAGCAAAAACATGCCACACTTTACTTTCCCATCATAGGTAGCAGTTATGTATTTTACTTGTACAAATTTATGCTTAAATGTCCATATCAACTGTTCTCATTTTGCTCTTCCTATTTGGGTCTGGTGCGCTTATCATTTTCTTTTCTAGCTGCTCTCTCTTGACCTCCTGTATCCTTGACCTTCTGTATCCCCTGTAATACAGATATTTCCAGAATGAACCAAAAATGTCCTTATGTTTCTTCAATCTTTCTCCACATCTGATTCTCGCTGTTCTCTTGTTCTCTCCCATGGTATATAATGAACACCTAGTGTCTGAAATTTGCCAAATAACTTTTACTTTTTTATGTGCTGATAAAAAACACTGAATTTAAATGCATTTGATGTAATAGTCTTCAAATAATGATAATTATTTTTATTCAGTAGGTTAAGTCCTGGGTGCCTTGAAAATGTTCCTGTTAACCATGCATATTTTTTGAGTTTATCTTCAATTTAGCTGCATTTAAGATACTTTTGCTATTAACATAAATACAAGTATATTTTTCTTATCTAATTTTATGCCAAAATTATTTCAGGAATTCTTGAAAAATCAAGTTATTCAATGAAAATACAATTAATAGAATGAAATGATACTTTGATATCATGTATATTTGAAGTCACTTATATAATTACAGAAAGATTAAAAGCCAATTCAACTCAAGACTTTGTGGATATTTGGAGAACATAGCATAGAGCAAGTTAGGAATTTTTGTAGGATACTTGTCTTTCAAAAGATAGAAAGGGATGCAAGAGCAACAGAGCAACTATTTGCAAATAACTAAAGACAATAAGAAAGAGGGGACAAGAAATGAAAATAAGTTTTGAAAAGGAAACTGGAAATATCAATATAATGAAATGGCATATACTAAAGAAATTTTATTTTTATATTTATTATGTGGAGTAAATTCCTCTAAAACATCAGAGTATATCAGACAGAGTCATAATTCAAAAATCCAATACATTATATTACTTACACAATTTTTATTAAAAGAAAATGATGCAAAACATTGAGATGAAGAGACACAAAGTAGGATTATTGAATGCTGTTTTCATGATTCCATTTGTCTGAGCCTCCCTTCTTCCAGGTAATTGTAAGACTCTCTATCTCACCTTGTTTGTATACTCTCATGTGACTTTTTCCTTAAAGAATGTTCTGTTATTTAATTTTCAAGAGAGCAGGCAGTACTCTCTTCTTGGAACCCCTCCTCTTAAATTTTCTTCCATAGAATTTATCACCATCCATACGCATGTACTTGGTTGATTATTACCCTCACACTTAGCAAAGGAATGTCGCTCTTGTTTGATGGACCTGCTCCAAGTTCCTGAAACTGCACAGCTCACCACCTGCACAGGCCCTTGCACTGGTGTTACCTGGTTTGTAACAATTTCCTCCCATGAAAATATATGACTTAGTCTTCTGCTTCAAATCTTTGATCAAATGACAAATTTCACTGAGTTCCATCCTAACCACACTATTTCCTGTTGCTTCTTCATTCCCACAGGAATAGATTATCATTAAGAACATGCTTTTTAGAGTACATAATTCAACACCCAAAAGATTTCTTAATTTTGATTCTTATATTAGGTATTTGGTTTATTTAGAGTTAATTTTTGTATATGGTGAG
The DNA here is from genome assembly GCA_029593785.1 of Cabassous unicinctus. NCBI lineage: Eukaryota > Metazoa > Chordata > Mammalia > Cingulata > Chlamyphoridae > Cabassous > Cabassous unicinctus. The sequence continues at coordinate 20,417 of JAQZBX010028485.1, read as the reverse complement.
AGATAGTGGTCCACATTCATTCTTTTGCATATCCTTATCCATTTATCCCAAAACCACATTTTGAAGACACTGTTCTTTCCTCATTGAGAGGATTTGGCACCCTTTAAAAAAATCATTAGGCCACAGATGTGAAGGTTTATTTCTGAACTCCCATTTCAATTCCATTGATCTTTATGTCTGCCTTTGTGCTAGTGTCATGATGTTTTGATTACTGTAGACATGTAATAAATTTTAAAATCAGAAAAGTGTTAAGGCTCCAATATCCTACTTTTTTACAATTTTTTTTTTCTGCTATTTGTTCCTTTATCCATCCATACAAATTTGTTGATTGTTTTTTACATTTCTGCTAAGATGTCTTTGGGAATTTTGATTACAATTTTATTGAATCTGAAAATCACTTTGGGTAGAATTGACACCTTAGCAATATTTAGTCTTCAAATCCATGATCACAGAATATTCTTGCATTTATTTATTTCTTCTTTGATTAGTGTCAGCAATGTTTTGAGGTTTCTGTGTGTAAGTCCTTTACAGATTTTGACAAATTTTATCGTAGTTATGTGATTTTTTGTAATGAATTTGATTTTTTATAATGAAGTATAAGGGATTTTATTCTTCATTACCTCTTAAAATTTTAAATTGTTAATTTATAGAAACATCAGTAATTTTTTTGTTGAAGTTGTTCCTTCAACTTTGCTGAATTTTTTATTAGCTCTTAACTTTGATGTAGCTTTTTAAGACTCTTATATATACGATCATGTTATCTGTGAACAGGGAATGTTTTCCTTCTAATTTTGTTGACTTTTATTTCTTTTTCTTGCCTAGTTACTCTGTTTAAAGCTAATACAACACCTTTGAATAATGTTCATAATAGTGGGAATCCTTGTCTTGAATCTTGAATGTGATGTTAGCTGTTGGATTTTCCAACAAGACCTTTATGATTTTGAGTTAATTTCCTACTATTGCTAGTTTTTTAGTGTTTTTACAAGGAGTGTGTTGGATTTTGCCAAATGATTTATGTGCATCAATTTAGATGGTCATATTTTTATTTTGTTTGTTTTCACTTTTTTGCTTTATTTTATCAACATGTAGAATTACATTAGTTGATTTTCTTATGTTGAACAACCATGGCATATTGGGATAAATCTCCCTTGATCAAGGGGTATAATTCTTTTATCATGCCATTGGATTACCTTTGCCAGCGTTTTTTGAGTATCTTTGCAAAAATATTCATGAGGTTTATTGTAATATCTTTATCTATCTAGTTTTCATATTAGGGTGATGCTCACCCCCTAAAATGAGTAGGGAGTTGTGGTAGTTGGAGACTGTATGTACCAAAGAAAAGATCATGTCCATAGAGCTCATCCATTCCTTTGGGTGTGAAACTATTGTAGATGGGATCTTTGGATTAGTTTCAATTAAGAATCTTTTGATTAGATTTCTTCAGTAAGGCATAGCACAAGGTGGGTCTTAATCTTCTTACTAGAATCCTTTTAAAACAGGATGAATATGGAGAGATGGAACTCAGAGACAGAAAGAAACATATTGCAGTTGAGAGTAAAATATTGGATGTCAGAAGTTAAAATCAATGAAACCCAGGAGAGAGAAAGCCATAGAAGCAGAGAGAAGGTGACAGTAGCCTAGAGAAAGCTGGAGGAAGCAAGACCCTGGAAGCAATGAGATCCAGAGATAGCCCTAGCAGATGCTACCATGTTCCTGCAAATGTGAGAGAGGACTTCAGGGTTGCTGAACATCAGTGTCTTGATGAAGGTTTGATTAGAAATTTTTTCAGCCTCGAAACAGTAAGCATTTAAACTCATAAATTTCCATTGTAAAAGCCAAGCCATGTCTAGTATATTGCCTTTGCAGCTATTAGTAAAATAAAACAGGAAATAGTCCCTTCAGTTCAAATTTTGGAGGAATATGAGTAGGATTATTATTTTTGAAACTTGGGTGAAATTTTCCAGTGCACCCCTCTGGTCCTGTGTTTTTCTTTGTTGGGAGGGTTTGATTACTGATTTTATCTCTTTCATCATTTTTGGTCTTTCAATATCTTCTCTTTCTTCTTTAGTCGGTATAGGCAGTTTGTATGTTTCAAGTAATTTCTCCATTTCAGCTAGTTCATCTAATTTATTGAGGGACTATCCTTCATAATATCCTTTTATACTCTATTTCATTACTGTGGGTTGGATGGTAATGTCCCTCTTTTCATTTCTTATTTTACTTATTTCTATCTTCTCCTTTTTTGTCTTTATCAAACTAGATAAAGTTAGTCAATTTTATTGATATTTACAAAGAAACAGCTTTTCATTTCATTGAACTTCTCTATTCCGTTTCTTACTCTACCATATTTATCTCCACTATAATCTTTGTAATTTCATTCTAATTGTTCCCTTTGAATTTATTATCCTTTTCTCTTTCTAGTACCTGATGTTGTGAGCTTAGTTCTCATATTGGAGATTTTTCTTATTTTTTGTTGGATGAATTCAGAGGTAAAAACTTCCCTCTCACAAATGCCTTTGCTGCATCCATAAGATTTTGTATGTTTTGTTTTAGCTCATTCACATCAAGATATTTCCCAATTGCTTTTTTCATTTATTTAACATGTTTGTTGTTTAAGGGTGTGATTTTTGATTTCTACATATCAGAGACTTTTCCAGTTATGCCTCTCTTTTTGAGTTCAAACATTATTTTGGTGTTGTCAGAGAACATTCAAGGTATGAGTCAATCTTTTTAAATTTACCAAGTCTTGTAATGTGTTCTAACCCATTTTGTAGAAACATCCATGTGCACTAGAGAAGAATGTGTATTCTGTTCTTATTAGGGGAAGTGTTTTACATATATATACCAGTTCTTGACTGCTTATAGTATCAATCGGGTCTTCCACATTCTTCTCAATTTTCTATCTAAATGTTCTATGCATTATTAAATGTTGTGTATTGCTGTTTATTACTGGATCATAAAGCCATTTCTTTCACCTTTCAAAAGTTCAGTATTTTCTTCATTGTTTTGTGCCTTTGCTGTTTCAGGACATAAATACTTATAACTGTTATGTCTTGTTGTTGACTTGACCAATTTATCAGTTTATAGTATAATCCTTTGTCCTTATAACAGCTTTGGACTTGAACACTATTTTACCTGCTTTTTGAATGGCTACCACAATTCTAAGTTCTCATTGGTTACTATTTGCATGGAATATTTTTCTATTTTTTCATTTCAAATAATGTGTATTTGAAATAAGGTTGTGTCTTGTAGAAAGGATATAGTTTTAGCCATAATGCCATTCTCTGCCTTTTGTTGGAAAGTTTAGTCCATTTCCATTTAATGTAATTATTAATAATGTAGAATTTTGTATCACCATTTTGCAATTTGTATTTTGTTGGTTTTATAACATTTTTATCCCTCAGTTCTTCCATTAATAGCTGTCATATCTGTTTGATATTTTGTTTTTGTGTTATTTTGATCCCTCCTCATTTCCTACTGGTAATTTTTCAGATTTTTCTTTGTGGTTAATATTGGGCTTAAATACAGCATCCTAAAACTCAATAATCTGTTTTGATTTGATAAGAAGTTAACTTCAACAACATACACAAATATTGTTCCTATACTCCACTATCCTTTACTTTGTGGTTGTACTTGTTGCAATTTATGTCTTTTGCATTCAGTCTATTAAATCATAGATTAGTAATTATTTTTCAAGCATGTGCTTTTTAAAATCTTTATGAATAAAAAATTTAGTTACATTAAAAAATCAATACAGTATAATCCTGGGGCTTATAATTATCCATATGGCTACCTTACTAAAAACCTTCATTTCTTTATGTTGTTTTGATCCACTATCTAGTGTTTTCCCTTTAATATCTAAAGAACTCCCTGTAGCATTGTTTATAAGAGAGGTCAACTGGTGATGATCTCCTACAGCTTTTGTTTATCTGGCAATGTGTTAGTCTCATTCTAATTCATAAGACAGAATTGCCAGATATAAAATTCTCTCTTGAAATTATTTTCTTTTAACACTTAAATATTTTATCCCATGCCTTTCATGCTTCTATGGGTTTTGCTGAGAAATTGGCACTTAATTTTATAGGGCCTGCCTTTTACTTAACATGTTGCTTTTATCTTGTAGACTTCAGGACTGTCTCTTTGTCATTGTAATCTACATGTTTGCCACTGGCTGGCCATGGTCCTCCTCAAGTTTATTCAGTTTGTTTTTCCTGTTTTCCTTGATTCTGAGTGCATGTCTCTAATTCATTAAATTAGAGAAGTTTTCTACTATTATTTCTTTTAATATTCCTCCTGCACCTTTCTCTCTTTTTTCTTCTTGAACATCTGCTATGACTATATTGGTATTTGTGAGAATGTCTCACATGTTTCTTAGGCTCTGTTCATTTTTTCTCTTTATTTTCCTTCTCCTCTTTAGTCTGAATTATTTCAAATGTGCTATATTTAATTTCACTGATTCTTTCTTAAGTATTTCTAACATCTGGTCTTATTCTTTGATGTTTTCTGAAGTTTTTCTTCTTCATTTCAATGGGCTGTAGTTTCTTACATTTTTATTTTTCTTGTAGATTTTTGTTTCATAAAGTATATTTTAATATTTTAATGTTTTATCTTTGGGATTTAGACCCTGAGCTGTATTTTTATTAAGTTTGTATACCGCTAGTTATATTACAGATATATCATTGAATGAGAGGAGGTAAGAAAAAATATCAGTGCAAAAAAACATTTTTCAATGGCTTTGAATATTGGCTCTCTGTTATGAGATGCTCTCTTCAGAGTTTTACTCTCTGATTAAGATCAGGCAGAGTCAAAAGTCTTGATTCCTCTACTTTCTGAGCCTTTGTCTTATCATGGGCTTATTTAGGGCCTCATAAATTTTTCTGTTTGCAGGAATTTGAATAGTTCCCCTATCCCTGTGAAGTAGAATTTCCCCCTTTCAAGTTGCTCTATTGTATGCTTAGATTCCTTTGCCCCAGCACATTTAGAATTGATTGTCTCTTACACTGCTTAATTGCCTGGAACTTGCCTCTTCCTGCAGGGCAAGTTCTAGGAAAAGCAAGGAGATAGAGCTCCTGGCTCATGCTTTCAGGCTGCTTTTGGATAGATTGGAATCAATATACTTGCATTATAGTTCTTCCTTAGGCTTTACTCTGCTACCTCCAAAACAGAGTTGTGACATTTTGAATTTTGTGAATCCCAGAAACATTTTGTTTTTGAACTACTCCATTCTTGTGGTTAATTAATTTTCATTAAGTTCTGTGAAGAAAAGTTTGATTAGATCACTTGATTAGATCACTTAGAGGCTTTGATTGAGCTACATTAGTCAGGTGTGACCTATATCTCTGCTTATGGGTCTATGGGTCTCTGCCTTCTTACAGGAGTCTTACATAAACAGAGAAAGAGAGACACAGAAAGGGAGCTCTGCAATTTTGAGCCTGCTAAGTGAAAGAGCACAGTTGATGCTCACCAATAGCTGCGGAGAGACAGATTATCCCTCAGAGCCTCAGGGAGATGTGGCCCCAGGGTATATGCCTATTGCCCACAGTTGAGTTCCAGGAGAATGTAGAGAGAGACTGGAAGACCCACCATCTTGCCTCATTATGTGCCAGGACTCTGGGGTCCCCTACCTGCTAACACTTGGTGAGAAACCATCTCTTATGATGCTTTGATTAGGACATTTTTGAAACCTTGGAACTCTAAACTGTTACTCTAATAAATTCCCCATTATAAAAGCCAATCAATTTATGATATGTTGCATCAGTAATCTTAGCAAATTAAAATACCCTTAATGCAATATTTGCCATCAGCTCAATGATATATCTGAGTTCATAATGTTACAACATAAATACTATAGGGTTTCAAATCTAAAAAGTATGTATTTATGTATTATGGCTCAGCTCATTGTCCAAAAGCTATGCCTGATAAATAATTTTCTTTATTTCAATTTTGTTTATTAATGAAAGAGACTCACATAATTTAATTTTTGTCATCAAATGTATTTATTTTTGAAAATTAGCAAATATTGACTTTCAAAGTTAATTACAATGAAATCATTGAAAAATGTATGTGATGAGAACCTTGAGTCCTGTGATTTGTCCTTTAACTACATGTACTATATATATTTTTTGTGCTTAGTAATATTCATTCAAACATTATTCAACCAGATAAAATCCTATGACTCCTATTATTATTAAAAGGGATAAAAAGGTAGATATTGTGATTGTTTTCTTCCTTCTCACATCTCCCAATTAGTATAACTTTTGAAAAATATTTCTACATTCCAAAATATATTTTTCTTTCTTGTTTTACAATAAGTGCAGGTTTCCTGTTATTAGTTAGAACACTAATCTGTTATTTTGCCCAAGCCTGTCAAAGCCTGCCAAAGCAAATACCAGTAATGGGTTGGCTTTTAAAAAGGGAATTTACTTGGGGTAAAAGCTTATATTACCAAGGCTGTATCTAACCTGGGTCTTGCCTCACTGACATAGCCCAAACAAAGGCCCTAAAGGTATCTAATCAAAAACAGTCTAATTAAAGGTTCCTTAACTGAATGTAAACAAAAGTACCATTACACTACATTTAGAGGCACAGCAGTGGGTTAGCTCAAGAACATAATTTTCTAGGCTCCACAAAAGACAAACCCAGAACAAGGGTGATATTTTTCCTGTGACTCCTAACGAAAATTAAAAAAAAATACTAGTTCTCGCTTCCGCAGCACATATACTGGAATTGGAGCGATAAAAAATTTTAAGGCACTGTATACGGTACCATCTACTCAAAATATGTCATTATTTAGAATAGGTAGTTTGAGGGTATTAGCTTCTTTTTTCTTCACATTATACTTCTAATACATAGACTTAAACCTAAGTTCTGCTTTGTCTAACACCTAATTTGAAGATATCTATTTTTCTATGCCTTTATTATTCCACTAATACTATGAAAATATTTTCTCTTGATATTGGCAAAAATATCTTCTTTGTTTTCCACAATTTTTCTTTTACTTCATTATTTACTTTGTATTATTTAGGAGAATGCAATATATCAGCCCATATTACATATCAGAAATGTCAAGATGAGGCAGTAAGTGATATATCAAGCCTTAAAGTAGTGGATATTTTAGAGACACAAGTTGTCACTATTTCTTTATCAAAGTTAAAATAACATTAAAGTCTAATTAAAATACTGGAGAAAAATCCTGTTCAATTTTGGAATTTTTGGAATGGATATTTAAGTAGTTTATTTGTCCACTCATACAACCCTTTTCAGTTAATTAGTAGATAAATATGTTTAGAATGTTTACCTATCCTGGGTAATATTTTTAATACCTGACTATACAAAGATGAACTATTTTGAAGTATCCATTTCTCTTATAAAGTACACTAGAATATGTGGCAAAGTAAAGCAATGTTACTGACATTTAATATATATAATATTTAAAACTTTTATTGTAGTAACTTATATACAACTCAGAATTTCCCATTTTAACAACTTTCAAGTGCACAGTTCATTGATATTAATTACATTCACAGTATTCTATCACAATCACCAATATCCATTACCCCAAATATTTCATCCCCTCAAATAGGAACCCTGTAATAAGATAGCAATAATTCCCTATTACCCTTATGCCCCAGGTCCCTGGTAACCTGCAATCTACTATATGTCTCTATGAATTTGTCTGTTGTAGGTATTTCATATAAGAAGTGAGACTGCATAATATTCATCTATTTGTGTCTGACTTATTTCACTCAACATGCTGTCTTAGTTAATGACCTCTAAAGACATGTATCAAAAGCTCATTCTTTTTTATGACTAAATAGTATTCCATTGAATGTTTTTACCACATTTTGTTTAACCATTTTTTTGTTGATGGACAATTGGATTGCTCTACCTTTTAGCTATTGTGGATAATGCTTCAATGAACACTGATATATATATAAATCCTAGCTTTCAATTCTTTGGATAAATACTAAGAAATGAGATTTCTGGGTTATGTGATAATTCTATGCTCAACTTTCTAAGGAACTGCAAACTGCTTTTACAGTGTCTGTACCATTTATAGTCACACCAGTAATGTATAAGATTTCCAAATTTTCTGCTTTCTCTGATACTTCAGGCCCTTGTTATTGTCTATGTTTTAATAATAGCCAAACTTGTGGGTGAGATGTAGTATCCATTGTGATTTTTATTTGCATTTCCTTTATGACCCGTGATGTTTACATCTCTTCTTATGCTTATTGACCATTTGTATATCTTTGGAGGAATGTATTTTCAATCATTTTTACATTATAAAATTGATTTGTCTTTTTGCTATGGAATTGCGGCAGTTCTTTATATAATCTGGATATTAAACTTTTATCAGATATATAGTTAGCAATTGTTCTCTTTCATTATGTAAGTTTTCATTTCATTTTTTAAGCTTAATTTATTTTCTTCAATTTCTAATTTTTTAAAGATAATTAGATTACATAAATGTTAGGCAAAAAATATAGGAATTTCCATATGTCCCACCTCCCATGCCTCCCACAACCTCCCAAATAAACATCCTTCATTAGTGTGGCACATTAATTGCAATTGATAAACACACCCAGGGGCTTTGCCATTAAGTATGGACCATAGTTCACATTGTAGAACACACTCTCTTCCACAAAGTTCTGCTTGTTATATGCTGACAGAAAATGGCCAATATCTGTCAATGCAATGTCTCTCAGAACAATTCCCAAGTTCTTAAAAAGCCCCTGTATTACAACTGCTTTTCCCTCTCCCTGCCCACAGAGCCTCCAGTGGCCACTGGCTCCACATCAATGTTGTAATTTCTTCCATTGCTTGGATCACAATATGTCTGTAGTAGAATTCCAGTAAGTCCACTCTAGTTCATAGCTCTTTTCCCCAACCTGAGGAATCTGGGATGATGATGTCCACTCCCTCCAATTGAGAGGGGGCTTATATCCCATGGGGAAGATGGATGTGATTATCCTGCTTGCAGCTGCAGACTCTCTCCCTTCCCTGTGATGGCCGTTGTCCATCATAATCTCCCTGTCAGTTGTCCTGAGTGAGTACAATGAGCTGTAGAGTAATAGGTGCTCCTCCACTGAGGTTCCAGGCCCGGCTGGCACATGGACAGTCCAAAGACTCAGGTCTCTGGATGGACACCTACAAACTCAAGCACCAAGTATAGGTTTGAATAGAAGGGACAGATGTTTGAAGTACACATTTTTTTAAAATTTTGATGAAATCTATCTTACCTATTTTTTATTGTTGTTGTTGCCCTTGCTTTTGTTGTCATATCTAAGAAATCACTACCAAATCTCAGGTTACAAAGGTTGTCACCAATGTTTCTTATATTGATTTTATGTTTAAATCTTTGATCCATATTGAGTTGATTTTTGTATATGCTGTGAGGTAGAACTGAAGCATCATTCCTTTGCTTGTGCATATCCAATATGCAACTAAGGGTCAATCCCTCATTAGATACTGATAAAATAGCCTGGGTTGTTTATACCTTTTTTATACCAATGCTGAGTTCTCTAATTTTCTAGGACAAGGATGTCACTGAAGAGTTTCCTAAATAAACCGTACCACTTTTTCAAACTAATGCAAATTTACAAACACATCTTTCTTATTTGACATTTAAATTTATTTCTGAAAATCCTATTTTTGAAAGAAGAGGTACTAAATGGCTCCATTAGTTTCATTTAATTTTAGTGGGAGCAATCTTAAAGCATTTTATTCCAACCCAAAATACCCAAACAATTGATCAATATATAAAAATATATCAATTAAAAAATTAAATGAAACATATGGAACAAATAATAATTTTAAATTAAATATATACAGCATAATAAATTGTAATTTCTAAACAAAGCAGTAATAGCAAGATTATTTTCTCTGCCATTCCTGTCTTTTTTTGAATTACTAAAATTTTATATTTTTTCTTTTTTATTTTACCCTTTTTACATCTATTTCACTAACTGTTATGGGCATATTATTATCTTACTCTTTAAAGAAAATTTATATCACAAGCAAATAAAACTTTAGGAGAAAATAGAAACTAAACACAAGAATGCTTCAAAATGCATGGAAACAGGTATGGAACAACATTCTGAGAAAAACCATAAAATGATTCTACATTTCACCACTTTTATTCCACCCAAGCAAAATATTTAGGTGTTTTCAAATGTAGGATAGAATTAAAGTTTTCTCATTAAATATTATTACACTAGACATTAGTATATAGAATTACCTTTGTTATGAAACCATAAATTCAAATGTACTTCTTCTGGCATTTTAACTAGTATTCTCAGGAATGAAAATTTAAAAAAAGAAAAGAGTAATTTTCCTAAAAGTGCCATGATTTCTCAAGGACCTGATAGTCATGTGAAACATCTATGTACATGGAAAATATTTGCAATATGAGATGAATTGGGAGAAAATTGGCATAGCATGCAAAGTGAAGATGGAGCTAGTAATTAACTACATTTTTGAACACATACTCCAGATGTGTGTTTGCATTTCCTGAACACAATACTTATTCCAAAACTACCATCTGTGAACTTACTGAATGCCTTATCTACTGTCATGGCATTCCACAGATTCTGATCACACATTGTGATCAAGGAACCCCTTTTCACAACAAATGATATGTAGGAATGGGCACATGCCCAAGGATTTACTGGTGTTACTATATTCCCCATCTCCCTGAAGCAGCTGGATTGATACAATGGTGGAATGGCCTTTTTTAGATTCAATTATGGCACCAATTATGTGGCAATACTTAGCAGAGCTGGGGCACTGTTCTCCAGGAGGCTGTGTATGCTCCAAATCAGCACCCACTCCATGGGTATAACCATAACCAGTATTCATTGGTCCCGGAATCAAGGGGTGGAAATGGGAGTGGCATCACTGACTACTACCCTTAGTTATCCACAAGGAACATTAAGCTCTCCTGGTCTAAAAGCATTAGTCCCAAAAGGAGGAGTGCTGCCAGCAGGGATCACAGCAATGATTCCATTGAACTGAACATTAAGACTGCCATCTGCCAATTTGGACTCCTCTTACCTCTGAATCAACAGGTAAAGAAGGAAATTACTGTACTGGCTGAGGTGATTGATCCTATCAAGGGGAAAAGGGACTGCATCTACATAATAATGGTAAAGAAGAGTTTGGCTAGAATACAGGAGATCCTCTAGGGCATCTCCTATTATTTCCATGTCCTGTGATTACAGTCAAGGGAAAATTGCAACAACCCAATCCAAGCAGGACTATCAATGGCCCAGATTTTCAGGAATGAAAGTTTGGGTCACCCCACCAGGCAAAGGATAAGGGCCAGCTGAAGTGCTTGCTAAGGATAATGGAAACATGGAATGGGTAGTGGAAGAAGGTAGTGATAAATATGAGCTTTGACCACATGACCAGTTACAGAAACAAGGACAGCAATAGACATGAATCTTTCTTTCTTGTTTTGTTTGAATATGATTGTATATGTACAATGAATTTCCTTGTTTCATTCCCCAACCTTTTCCCTTATCATATGACAATTTGTATTACTTTCATGTCATAATGTTTAAGGATGTCAAGTTTAAGAGTGGATATTACCCATTGACTTGCACCTTATTCTGTAGGGAATTAATGCATTACTGGTTGTATGCAGGAGAGTTGAACATTGTTAGGTGGAAATATATATATATGCATATCTGTTGATACTTAGAGACTGAGTATGATTTAAGTTAATGTGCATGGTTGGCAAATTGACAAGGGGTGGAATGTGATGGTTAGACTAATGTGTCAACTCAGCCAGGTAATTGTGCTAGTTGTTTGTTCAAGTAAGCACTGGGCTAATTGTAACACAAGGACATTTATGGGCTTTAGTGATCAATGAGTCTACTGCAGAGATGGCTGACTAAATCTACATGAACCAGGGTGACTGACATGAGCAATGAGAGATGTTTTATCAAATCAGATGAATATCTTAAAAGGGGAAGTGATTTCAGCATTCATTGAGAATTTACAGGCTCATCTGGACAGCCAACAACTCCCAGAAACTCATCAACGACCTTCATTGGACTTTCATCAGAGCCACTGGTTTGCATCCTGTCTGTAGAACCTGGACTTTTGCACTCCCATGGTCATGTGAGGGACTGATAAAATCTCATACTATTTACAGATATCTCCTCTTGATTCTGTATCCCTAGAGAACCCTGACGAATAAAATCACCTTCTTCAATAACTGAAAACTCTCAATATATTATTATTTGACTGATGGTCCTGTGAATGTCAAGCACCTAATTCTGAGTAGCTGTATTCTGTTTGTCAGTAATAAGTCTTATACAATTCCTGATATTTATTTTCAGTCATTTTTTTACAGATAAAAATGGGAGAGTTAATTTCCTTTTCTCTAAGAAAATCTTTTGCTTCTGAAACATTTTATTTTTTTCTATTTTCTTCATCATTGATTCTCTGCTCTTTTTTATCATCTTCTTTTACTTAATGAGGATGGCTTTGCTGTAATTTTCCTGTTTTCTTGAGTTGAATAGATCATTTTTTTTTAATCTATCCCCTTTTCTAATGTAGGCACTTACTATTTTAAAGTTCTCTCAATCACTATTTATATTCCACCACTATCATTCAGTATCATTTAATTCAAAATATGTAATTTTAATTACCTTGTGATTTATTTACTATAAAGAGATTGTTTAAATGTTTGTTGCTTCATATCCAAAATTTTGGCTGTTGCTAAAATCTGATTTAATTCAATTATAAGAGAATATAAGTTAAACTAAATACTTTTTAATTTATCAAGACTTAATTACTGTCTTGGTTTGTAATTCATGCTTATTTTAGAGCATTGCCACTAAGCAGGGATTATAGTTTATATTGTAGTTTGCACTCTCTCCCACACAATTTTATAGGTTATGGCAAGATATATAATGGCCCATATCTGTCATCGAAATGTCATTCAGAATATTCCCAAGTACCCAAAATGCCCATATTTCACCTGTATTTCCCTCTCCCTGCCCTCAGAACCTCTAGTGGCCACTGCCTCCACATGAATGATATAGTTTCTTCCATTGCTACAATCACAATAAACCTATAGTAGACTACCAGTAAGTCTACTTTAATCCATAGTTCATTCCCCAATACTAAAGAATCTGGGATGGTATTGCCTTCTCCACATTAATTGAGAGGAGGCTTTGATCTCATGGGGCTGATGGATGGGACTCTCTTTCTTACAGTTGTAGACTCTCTTGGTTCCTTGGGATGGTCATTGTCCATCATCATCACCTTGTTAGTTGTCCCGAGTGAGTCCAATGTAAGGGAGAGTAGGTATTGCAACTCCATTGAATTTCAGGTCTCAGCTGGCACAAGGATGGCCCAGTGATTAAAGTCTCTTGGATGTACACCTACCAACCTCAGCATCAACTATAGGTTCAAATAAAAGGGACAGAAGAGGAATGTGTAGAGAATTCACATCTGAGTCCAACTCTGTCACACTCAGGAACAAAAACTCCAAAGTAGGGCCACTGGCAAGGCACCAAGCGCTGGATCTATGTGCCATGACTACAGTTCCTGGGTGTCTCTAGAGCCCTCAGGATCCCCACTATTTGTGGTAGTATCTACCTTGGCTGTCTCTGAGAGCCTGCTTAGACATGCATAAGTGTTACCTCTCTGATGACCTCCTGACCCACTTTGAAGTCTCTTAGCCATATAAACTCATTTGTCTTTACATTTTCCTGCTTTTATTCAAGGACATTTTCAGTTGTATCACCAGCTGATGCTTGGTAATGATCCCTCAGTGTCAGGGAGGCTCATCCTCAGGAGTCATGTCCCATGCTGGGGGGAAGGTAATGTATTTATATGCTGAGTTTGGCTTAGAGAGAGGACACAGTTGAGCAACAAGTAGGCTCTCAGGAGGCAACTCTTAGGCACTCTCCAACACTAGGCTGAGTTGCAAATTCATGAACAGAATTCTCGCAAGCATAGTTATCAACATCAAGAGCCCATCAATGGACCATTCTTCATCACTACTCATTGCCCCTGTACTTGGGGGATAGTTGCTTTTCCATTAAAGAATGTGGCAGAGCTCCCCAGGATGGGAAATCAATAATCTTTCACTTGTGTGAATCTCCACCCACTGTGGCAATGCTCCATGAACATTTGAACACATTTACATACCTTATGTCTATGCCCAGGTGAACTTCCTCCCATGTATCCCCCATTACTAACTCCGCATCCCATTGATCCTCCCCTATCATTGTTGTAACCCTTCTGTGATCCAAAACCTCTTCAAAAATGAAGCCAAGAATATTGCCAAATTCAATTAATAGGAAAGTTAAATAATAATGACAGTTTTAAACGTAAGAAATAAAATATATGATAATTTAGAGAAATGAACACTAAAATAAAGTAAAAAGGATTGGGATATTTAAAAATGAAAAATATTAAAAAATACATTAAAGTAAAATAAATTATTTTTTTGATGTTTTCCTTTCATCACTGTAATATCAGTTGTCCTGTATGTACAGTGGCATTTCTTTTATTTCTTCCCCGATGTCTTTTTTTTTTCTTTTATTTTGTCTTCAAAGTACTTTTAGGTCACAGTAAGTTTACATACAGAATATAGGGGACCCCCATATCCTGAACATCCTTCCCCTTTCTGCCTTCCCTATTAAAAATCTTTTTACATGTGGATGGTACATTAGTGACAACTAATGCATAAATATTGAAACATAACTACACATCATGGTCAATGTTTACCTTATGATTTACAATTTAGATCATACATTTTAAAATTTTTTGATGAAATTTAACATAGCCTGTATCCATCACTGCATGATCATGCAAAACATTTCCATTGCCCCTGAATACTTGCTCTTCAATCTCTTCTATTCCTCCCTTCCCCTCCCCTCAGGACCCATGGAGACCCCCAAGCTTCACTACTTGAAGGACAAGATTCTTAGATACTTTCAACATGCCTGAAGACTGGGTAAATTAGTCTGTCCTCCCCTATGAGGAACTGCCCATGCTCTCAAGAGACACACTCACTCTCCTGTTTGAAACATATTGAGCCTCCCCAGGATGGGAGTCCAACTCCTTCCCACTCATTATGTGGGTCTCCACTCGCTGATACAGCACACTATGACAAAATGATAACTCTCACATCCTCTAGAAGACTGTCCTAGTTGCACCCTGTCTGAAATGCTCCCCATTTAACATCCTAAACCAGTAACATTTCTGTGTCATAGTACCAATAGAAATTTCTCAACATTGTAGTTTCACCCACATACCCACCTATCCCCAGAGTTCACCTATTCCCTTCCCCAAACCTCCTCCAAGTTCCATAGACCATCCAACCCATACTCCCCACCCTAAATCCCTGTCAAGCTTGCACCTCCCAAACCAATCATATCCCTACACCCCTGTCATATCTCTTTACTTCCAACTTTTCATAGATTTTGCCCATGTGGGCATTGGCTCACAACTTTCTTCTACATTCCTATTTCATATAAATCTATCTTCCAGACCCTAGCTCTTTGAGTCAGCTCGATTTGCTTAATTCATATGAGGGAGGTCATGTAATATTTGTCCTTCAATGCCTGGCTTGCTTCATGCAACATAATGTCCTCAAGATTCATCGATATTATCCCTTGCGTTAGTACTGGATTACTTCTTACAGGTGAGTAATATTTCATTGTATGTATATCCCACATTTTGTTTATCCATTCTTCTGTTGATGGGGATTTGGGTTGATTCCAACTTTTGGAAATAGTGAATAATAATGCTATGAACACTGGTGTTCATATATCTGTTCATATCCTTGCTTTCAGTTCTTCTGGGTCTATATCAAGCAGTGGAATTTTTGGGTCATATGGCCAATTTAGTTTCAGTTTTTTGAAGACCTGAAAAATTGTCCTTGACAATGCCTGAACCATTCTACATTCCCACCAGCAGTGAATGACGGTTCCCATTCCTCCACATTCTCTCCAATGCTTGTAGTCCTCTGTTTTTTTAATGGCCACCAGTCTAATTGTTGTAAGTTGGTATCACATTGTGCTTTTGATTTGAATTTCCCTAATAGCTAGTTTTGTTGAGCATCTTTTCATGTGCTTTTTATCCATTTGTATTTCTTATTTAGAGAAGTGTCTGTTTAAATCGCTTGCCCATTTTTTAAATGGATTGTCTTTTTTGTTTTTGAGATATAGGATTTCTTTATATATGCTGGATATGAGGTTCTCATTAGATATATGTTTACCAATTATTTTCTCCCATGTGTAGGCTGTCTTTTCACTTTCTTGACAAGCTCCTTTGAGTTGCAAAAGGTTTTAATGTTCAGGAGGTCCCATTTATTTATTTTATCTTTCATTCTTCATGCTTTGGGATTGAAGTTCATGAAGCCATTTCCTATTACATGGTCCTGTATATGCTTCCCTACATTATCTTCCAAGGTGTTTATAGTCTTCACTCTTATATTTATATATTTGATCCGTCTTCAATCGATTTTTGTAAAACGTGTGAGATAGTGTTCCTATCTCTCTTTTGGATATGGATACCCAGTTCTCCAAGCACCATTTGCTGAAGAGGCCATTATCTTCCAGTTGAATGGGGTTCGTGTCCTTGTCTAATATCAGATAACTTTGTATCTGAGGATCTATATCAGAGCTCTCAATTCGATTCCATTGGTCAGTATGTCTATCAATGTATCAATACCATGCAATTCTGACCACTGTAGTTTTGCAATATGCTTTAAAGTCAGGTAGTGTGATTCCTCTGATTTCATTTTTCTTTTCCAA
The DNA here is from genome assembly GCA_029593785.1 of Cabassous unicinctus. Classification (NCBI taxonomy): domain Eukaryota; kingdom Metazoa; phylum Chordata; class Mammalia; order Cingulata; family Chlamyphoridae; genus Cabassous; species Cabassous unicinctus. Next base: position 3,633 of record JAQZBX010028485.1, on the reverse strand, counting down.
TATGTCTTTGGCTATTTGGGGCCTCTTGCCTTTCCAAATAAATTTCATAGTTGGTTTTTTTAATTCAGTAAGAAATGCTGTGTTTATTTTTTATTGGGTTTGCATTACATCTGTAGATTAGTTAGGGTACGATTGACATCTTAACGATGTTTAGTCTTTGTATCCATGAACAGGGAATATTCTTCCATTTATTTACGTCTTCTTTGATCTCCCTTAACAATGTTTAGTGTTATGTGTATAAGTCATTTACATCTTCTGTTAACTTTATTCCTAGGTATTTGGTTTTTTAAAATTCATATTGTAAATGGTTTTCTCTGATTTCCTCCTCATTTTGCTCATTATTGGTGTACAGAAATGTTACTAATTTTTGAGCATTGATCGTATAGCCTGTTACTTCACTGAAATCATTTATAAGCTCTAGAAGCTTTGCTCTAGATTTCTCAGGGCTTCCTACGTATAGGATCATGTCGTCTGCAAATAGTGAAATTTTTATTTCTTCCTTTCCAATTCAGATGCCTTTTATATATTTTTCTTGCCTCAGTGCTCGAGCAAGTACTTCTAAGACAATGTTAAATAGGAGTAGTGATAGTGGGCATCCTTGTCTTTTTCCCGATCTTAGAGGGAAAGCTTTTAGAAATTCACCATTATATATTGTGTTAACTCTGGGTTTTTCATATATACGCTTTATCATATTCAGAATGCTTCCTTCTGTTCCCTATCTTTTGCAGTCTTTTTATCAGGAAAAGTGCTGTATTTCATCGAATGCTCTTTCTGCATCTATAGAGATTATCATGTGCTCTTTTTCTTTCAATCTATGAATGTTGTGTATTACATGGTTTGGTTTTCTTATGTTGAATCATCCTTGCATACCCTGGATGAATCCCACATAGTCATGGTGTATAATTTGTTTGATGTGTTGGTGAACATGATTAGCAAATATTTTGTTGAGGATTTTGGCATCTAGGTTCATCAGAGAGTTTCATGTGTACTTTTCCTTTCTTCTGGCATGTGTGTTTGGCTTTGATATTAGGGTAATATTGATGTGATAGAATGAGTTATGTACTGTTCCTTCTACTATTTTTTTGAGGAGATTAAGCAGGATTGGTGATAGTTCTTTCTGGAATGTTTGGTAATGTTCAGCTGTGAAGCCATCTGGTGATGGGCTTTTTTTAGTTGGGAGGTTTTTGATGACTTATTGTTTCTCATTACTTGTGATTGCTTTGTTGCGTTCATCAATTTCTTCTTTTGCCAATGTAGGCTGCTTGTGTGTATCTAGGAATTTCTCCATTACATTTAAATTATATTTCTTGTTGGCATATAATTTTTCAAAGTATCCTCTTATGATACTCTTTAATTCTGTGGGATAGGTGTTGATATTCCCTTCTTCATTTATTATTTTGTGTATTTGCTACTTCTCTCTTTTTTCTTTGTTAGTCTAGCTAAGGGTTTGTCAACTTTATTGATCTTCTTGAAGAGCTAGCTTTTGGTTTGTTTATTTTTTCTAGTGCTTTCTTATTTTCTATTTCATTTAGTTCTGCTCCAATCTTTGTTATTTCTTCTTTCTCTTTCCTTTTGGGTTGGTTTGTTTTTCTATTTCTAATTCCTCCAGGAGTGTATTTAGCTCTTCAATTTTAGCTCTTTCTTCTTTTTTGATATATGTATCTATGCCTATGAATTTCCCTTCAATACAGCTTTTGGTGCAATCCATAGATTTTGACATGTTTTATTGTCATTTTCATTTTTCAAGGTATTTACTAATTTATTTTGAAATTTCCTCCTTTGCCCACTGTTTGTCTGAGAGCATGTTGTTTAACTTCCATATCTTTGTGCCTAATCTTGTTTTCTGACTTTACTGATTTCCCGCTTCATTCCATTTTGGTCAGAAAAATTACTCTGTATATTTTCATTCATTCTGAGTTCACTGAGAATTTTCCTGTGGCCTAGCATGAGATTTGTCTTGGAGAATGATCCATGTGCACTCAAGAAGAATATATACCACACTGTATTAGAGTTTGGTGTTCTGTGTATGTGTCTCAGGTCCAGATCCTCTAGAGTATTATTCAGAGACTTTGTTTATTGATTCTTGGTCAAAATATTCTGTCTAATGGTGATAATGGTGTATTTAAGTCCCTCACTACAATTTTAGAGGCATCCATTTCTCCAAGTAGTTTCTCCAGTGTTTTCCTTAAGTATTTTGAGGTGCCCTGGTTAGGTGAATAAATGTTTATGATTGCCCTTTCTTCTCAAAAGATTAACCCTTTTACTAATATTTAGTGACCATCTTTGTCTCTTACAATAGTTTTTTGTTTAAAATCTTTTTTTGTCTGATATTAGTATAGCTACACCTGCCCGTTTTTGACTATTGTTGCTTATAAAATTGTTTTCCAGCCATTTACTTTCAGCCTTCTTGAATCCCTGTGTCTACAGTGGGTTTCTTGTAAACAACATATAGATGGGTGATATTTCGTTCATCCATTCTGCCAATCTGTGTCTCTTGACTGGGGAGTGTAACCCATTAACATTCAGTGTTATTACTCTCAAGGAATTAAATTAGCCATATTTCCTCTGGTTTTATATATGTCATATGTTGTTTTTGTTTTTATTTTTTATCTTTTTAGTTGTTTTTGTAGTCTCCTCCAGCACTCTCTCCTATTTTGCTTTGTTTTTTACCTTTCAACCCTCAGAACTCCATTTAATGTTAATTGAAGGACAGGTTTCTTATTGACATACTCTCTTAATTTCTGTTTATCTGTGAATATTTTGAACTCTCCATCAGTTTTGAATATTAGCTTTGCAAGATAGAGATTTCTTGGCTCGATTTTTTTTTTTCTTTTACTACCTTGACTATGTCATACCACTACTTTCTTGCCTCTATGGTTTCAGATGAGAAATCAACACTTAACCTTATTGAGCTTCCCTTGTATGTGATGATTCTCTTTTCTCCTGCTGCCTTCAGTATTTTCTCTTTGTCTTGAGAATTGGACCATTTCACAAGTATATGTCTTGGAGTAGGCCTGTTGGGATTTATGTTTGCTGTGTGTTGTACTTCCTGGACATGTATGTCCATTTCTTTCAATAGGGTTGGAAAATTTTCAGCCACTATTTCCCTCAACACTCCTTCTTTCCCCTGTCCTTTGTCTTCTCCCTCTGGGATTCCCATAATTTGTATGTTTGTGCATTTTTTGTTGTTATTCAAATCCCTAAGTCCTTGCTATATTTTTTCTGTCTTTTTCTCTATCTGTTCTACTCTCTGTTTGATTTCAGATGTACTGTCTTCCACATTGCTAATTCTTTCTTCTGCTTGTACAAATTTGCTGTTATGTGCTTCCAGTGTCTTTTTGATTTTTTGGTCTGCGCCATTCATCACCATCATATCTGTTATCTTTATCTATATGTTTACAATTTCTTCAGTATGTTCTCCCAGTGTATCCTTAATATCCTTAATCTCTTCCTTCACTTCATTAATTTGACCCATAATATTTGTTTGGACAGCTTTGATTAATTGTTCTGTGCATCTCTTCCTGGTTTTTTGTTTGCTCATTGGGCTGAGCCAGGTCCCTTTGTTTCTTAGTTTGGTTTGCTATTTTTTATTGCCCTCTGGTCATCTTTTTATCTTGATGGGTTTATTCAGTT
>JAQZBX010028484.1:0-22372 GCA_029593785.1 Cabassous unicinctus | reverse complement strand
GGCCAAATTCATGAAGAGAAACCATCCTTTGCCCTCTGATGCACCCTACCTCTTCCCAGGGAGGAAGACATTTGTTCCCCTCTGTCAGCTGCAGTGAGCAAGGCTTAACGTCTTGAGGGTGGGGGATGGGTGCCCTTCCTGGCTACCATGGGGGGTTAGTAACTCATGTTTGTTATTCTTGGTTCTTCGTCTTTCTGCCCCTTGCCATCCTGGGGGTTCAGCATTGTCTTGGTCTGCTGACCCCCAAAGCAGATCCCTCGGATAGCTTTTGGCCTTTTCTCTATTGTTTTTGTGAGATTTGAGCCCTGTCTGCCTCCTCTGATGCCATCTTATAGGAACTCCTCCAGAATTATTATCCTTTTTCAAGAAAAGTTGGGTTATTTTATTATTTAAGAGATTTATAAGTAATCCTAATCCCAAATTCTGAATAGATAGTTACGGCAATCTAAGCTTGCATTTCCCTCACACTTGAGTGATTACATTGATCTCATTATGTTTCTGTGTTTTCTTCTTGCATTCCATCCTGTTGTTGCCCAATTCATGAATTCTTATACTGATAGTAAATTTCTCTTCTTTCTGTTTGTAGTAGCAGTTCTTTAGAACGCCACATGCCTAGATGGTCTGTTTTTGCACACCCTGATGAGGACGCAGCACCCAGGATGGGTCTTAATCCCATTATTGGAGGCCTTATAGAAATGGCCACATTGAGAAAGCCAGAGGAAGCAAGAAGCCAAATGGACCAATCAGAAGCTGGTAGTCAGCGGAACCTGGAAGAGAAAGAAGAAGATGCTGCCATGTGCATTGCTATGTTATAGGAAAGCTAAGGAATCTAGAGATTGCTGGCCACCCAGAAGATACTGATCTTGGGATGAAGCAAACCTTCTAACCTCTGAAATCATGACTCAATAAATTCCTGCTGTTAAGTCAATCCACTGTATGGTATTTGTTTTAAAACTATGACAGTAAATTTTGTTGAATTATAACATATTATAAATAAAATGCAGAATAGCATAAAGGTAGAGCTAAACAAAGTTATGCAGAATAAACACAGCTAGATGATGACCAAAGATCAAGAAATAGAACATTACAGCATTCCATAAGCATACCTTATATCCATTCCTTGTAAGTGTCCCACTATCCTGATGTCTACCTGTTAAGTGATAAACAACAAAAGGTACTAAATAAAAGTATGAAATAAAGCAGAATTTATTTTCTTGTCTGTCAAGAGGGAGCAGAATTACTCAACTGTATGTTCTGCTGGTGCAGAAATTGAAAAAGTGTGGTATAGATCAAAAAAGAAGAAAGTACTCCAAATAAGACAATTTTTTAAGTTCATGCAATTGGTTGGCTTACAAGGTGGAGTGTACTTCCACCTGGAAGCTTGGTTTCAAGCAAGCTCAGAATGCAGAATGGGCATAGTGTTGTTCAGTATAACACTTGTGTGTGCATGCTCAAAATTTAAGAAAGATTTTCTTTAAAACACATTAGATCATTTTTTACTTTAATATAAATAAAATGATGCATTATATACTTTTTTGTGTTTAGCTTTTTTTTACCTTCAACATGTATTTATGAGATCTATCCATGTTACAGAATAAGTGATAGCTTGTTCATTTTCATTACTCTGTAGTACTCCCTCATGTGAATATTTTATAATTTATTCATCCTTTTAATTGGTAATGGATATTTGGTTTATTCCAGGGTTTAGTTCTTACAAATTGTCTAACATAAACTTTCTTCCAGTGATTGTATATACACACACTCTCTCACACACACTACTACTTCAGTTGGTCATATGCCCTGAAGTAGAACTGCTTAATCAGAGAGAATGCACATGGGAGCTTTAGTAGTTACTACCAGGTTTTTATAGCAGTTGAACCAATTTAAAATCCCACCTGGAGTACATGAGGTCTAGTTGCTCCACATCCTTGTGAATACTTGGCATTGTCAGTCTTTCCATTTTAGTCATCTCATTGAATATGCAGTGGTATATCACTGAGGTTTTAATGTGCATTTTCCTTAGGACTAGTGAAATTGAATAGATTTTAAATGTTTGTTGGCCACTTGGATATCCTCTTTTTCTAAGTGTTTATTCAAGTATTTTGCCCATTATTCTATTGGATGTGTTGTTACTTTCTTTCAATGAATTGCAGGAATATATGTGGTGCATGTGTATTCTGATTTTGAGGGCTTTATGGTTTTATTTATACAAATATGTTTTATTCTGTGGCTTGCCTTTTCACTGTCATTTTCTGTGGCTTGTGTTTTTACTCTCTTAATGGCACTTTTGTTAAACAGAAATTCATGATGTGTAAATTTTTAATGAACTTACTGTATTTAATGATTCTGGGTCAATTCAGGTTTTATATTTCTTCTTGTGTCACTTTTGGTAAAGTATAAATTAGCTGGAAATTATTCTTTTTTTCTAATTTTCCAAATTTATTGGCATAAAGTAGCTCTTAATACTACTTTATGCTTTAAAATAAACCTACTAAGTCTATAATTATGAATCCTTTTATTTCTAATATTTTTTATTTGTGCCTTTTGCATCATTTTACTTGACAAATACTGTCATAATTTTGTCTATTTTCTTAATAAGTTCAGATCTTTAATATATTTCCATTATTGTAGCATCATGATTAATCAAGATATATTTCATTTCACATCACAAGTTTATTTATAACTCTGCTAAATTTAATTCCGAATTTGGAAGACTGGAGGTTCTTTAGTGGACAGCATGTTTGTATGAGTCTAATATTAGACAAAATATTTCTGTAAGAAACAGGATATGGAATAATTAGATACCAATTATTATAGTCTAATTTTTCATTTTAGGTTCTATACTGAATTTACCTACATTTTCTGAATTCAGCCATTATGCTATATTTTTAATCAGCCTTTTTAACTTGTAGATTTTATGTGTGCGACTGAGAAATACGCTAATACTGACAAGAAATTTTGTTGTATGAAACTATTACTTATGAAATAGCTGAATAAGCATGTTGGAGGAATTTAGGTCATGATTTCTGTAATAATCTTAGTGTAGTGTGAGTAAAAGTGGGTCTGAAAGCATTTGAAGTAAAGTTCTTATTTGCTTAGCACATAAAGCTGCACAATCCATGACTTTTAGTTGGAGCCATATTTTCTAGGTTAGACTTGAAATGGAGATTGCTTTTTTTTTTTTGCTTAGACCCAGAGCCTAATAGAAATTCCTTCCCATAACAGCAGATCAGAGAGAGAGAGAGAGAGAGAGAGAGAGAGAGAAAGAGAGAGGGAGAGAACATTAGGCAAAAAGAAAAACAAGGCTATTTCTGGAAAATATGTTATTAGTGGCAGGCATTTTCCAAAATATATTAGAAAAAAAGAGAAGGAGAAACTCTTCAGGTCTTTGAAATTAAGAACAGAGATCCTTAGAACTTCCCTTCAAACCCTGCCCCCATAGTAGGCATTACTAACTGATGATGGCATTTTTTTCCTGCTGTTGTCAAGCATGCGTCAATCATCTTTCTTAGCGCCACACTCAAAGTACCCATTTATAATCTACCTATGAGTTGGCCTATGAGAAGCAACTGCTTTACCTTCATGGGGCTAAAGATTTCGCCAATTATTTAGAGAGGAGAAACTGACAGTTAATAGCAAAATTATATCACACATGTAGTTTGTGTATGTGCTTCTTTGAAGCAAACTCTGTATTATTCCCATCCCATTGAACATATTTAGTCACCATCAATCAATCTCTGTCTTTATAATATATAAAATCTTGCATTAAACAGCTTCTTTGGAGATTGTTAGGAGCAGATATCTGAATCAGGGGGAGCTTTACTCAAAATTGGAAAGAGTTTTGGTTTCCAGAGTGGTAGATATTGTCAGCTATACTCTGTGCAGCATGCTGCCCTAATTAGAGTTGTTTCTGCTCTGTGGTCTAACATAATGCATGGACTCAGCCTCTCTTTGCTTATTTTGTTTCAGAATGACTTATTTTCAGTCTTCTTATGCTGTGACTATACTTTAATTCTCCCCCTAAATTCTTGATCCTTGATTTTAGTTTGACTGCATCTAAAATACATCCATCAGTTTCTATATCTCAAGAGCAGTCAGCCATGACAGGAGAGGAGCTTGGGATGTAGGCTTCAAGCAGCAGGTGTTTGGTGCTGGCTATGGGAATCCCACCTCTCTCACAATTCAGTGACCGTGATGGAACACGGGTAAGATCTGGAGAGGTACCAGGAGAACAGGGCATATGTGGTGTCATGTCTTAAGAGAAATGATTCTCCCCATGGAATCTCAATGATTCCATGGGGAGCTCTTAAAAAACAACAGTTTTAAAAATGAGTGTTTTTTTAAATTCAGCACTCATCGTGAGAATTTAATTTAACTGGTCTTGAATAAGTCCTAGGCAAATATATACTTTAAAAGCTACCTAGGTATTTAGTATGCATCCAAGTGAGAAAACCATTGTTTTAGGGGATAAAGTTCTGTTTAAGGCAAAGGGCAGGTGATTTGTATTTATCAAGTGTTATTTCCAAAAGTGGGCTCAGTGGCAGTCAAAGAGGACCAGGAGAGTCTGCTCTGTCCCACAGGAAGCAAATGCTTTCAGAGTCAATTTGCTTCAAACAGCCCTTTCTCAGAGGCCTCTGTTATTTCTAAGTGGGTAGCTTTCTAGGACCACCCCTGGAATCTGGCAGAGTCATATTTTCAAGCCAAGCATCCTCCTTGGCCTATCTTTTGTATGGTATTTCCAAGCGCATTAGGCTTTCCCAGCTTTTTCACCTTTGGGGACCTAGTCACCCTCAATGAATTTAAGGTGTTTGATATTGTTATAATCTTGTAGTCTCTTAGATAAATTTATGTGAAACTATGGAATGCAACATTATTATGGCAGCAGTATTTGCAGAAAATATGAACAAAGACGGAAGGGATATGTTTAAGCAATGGGATATGCTTTCTCAACATAAACAGAAATTTGAGTATAGACAAAAGAACCATGAAAATTTAAAAAAAAACACAAAACTCAATAAGCATGAACAAACTGTTGAATTGTGAATTGTTCAATTAATTTTTTAACTCACGTGGAAAAAAATAACCACACATCTATCTATTCAGATTATTTACTGCAAATTTCATTAAATATTTTCTTCTGAGATTTACCAGCCTACTCCAATTACTCTTGCTTTGGAAATTAAAAATAAAAACCTTACTAAATGTCACAACTTTATTAAAATTTAAGGATTTAGGTACAGAATTCAAAATAAACTCGGACAATGCATTAACGCTACAATCTGTTCTCACTTTGTAGGAAATGTCTGTTACAGAGATAAACTGGAGGTACATATGTCTTGCCGATTCAGAAGAGAACAAAGGAATTTTTCAAGAGATAAATGTCAGACTACTCAGTCATTTTCCAAATGATTATTGTATTTGGAGGACTTCTGCATATTTGTTAATCTAAAAAAGGTGATTTGAGGCTAATACATAATTTATCAATTCCATAGAAAAAGTATCAAAAGCACATTTATACATACGTAGGTATGTTCTTTTGTTACTAGATCAATAAATAATTAGGTCTGATGGCAAAAGTCCCCTCCTGGTAATGAGATATTTCACCTTTGACGTGTTGCTGAGAAAACTAGATAATTTTAATTTTCAAAGGCTCATGCTTTCTTGTAAGAAACAATTGATTAATATTTGATCTCATACTGTTGAATTAATTGTAATTTTGATTATTGAAAGCATATTTGTGGAGAGGAATATTAGTAGAAAAACAGAGACTTCTGATAAGTGGATGGTTTTTAAATTCAAGTACTGCTTTTATGTCCTATTACTAAGAGTTAAATTCCATGGTAACAGATCGTTCTGTTATTTTAACCATGAAGCACTTTATATTATGCATTGCATATAATTGTCTATTCATAGTATTAGGTGCAGCTTCTCCAAAAACACAGAGAGATCAGGGTGTATATGGAAAAAACTAAATTATTAAGAGGCTGATTCTAATTGTTTCATATAAGTAATTTCTAAGGCCGAAATGTGTGCTCTTGGGGAAATAAATTGTCTTAATATGGCTTATTTGAATTTGTTACAGACAACTAAACTTCATGACAGGAGAATTATGCCCTATAAAATATGTATTTCCAATACATGATAAATTGAAATGTTATTTTATCACATTTGTCCTTATGTCTTAATAGGTGCAGCTGTTAATGCCGCTACTGTTTTCCTAGATGCTTGGATTCCAAATGCAGGTATCTTTGACTCATCGTTAATTTCCCCCATTTTTTCTCCCCTAGTGTAAAGCACATACACAGTATATTTAATCTTACTAATTCATGACTCCTTCTATAACACTTACCTGATCAGAAACCATTAATGCTGCTCCACTGCATACTGAGCTTTTAAGTTAAGCATCATTTGCTGTTACATGACAATAATATTACAAAGGTAATTCACATTTTCAAAAATTTTGTCATAAAACCAGTGGTCTCATTGGGGAAGGGGGGGAAGTGAGTAAGGGAGTAAAAAATACCAGACCATCAATAACCAAACTATATTTCCTTCAAGAATTTAAAAAATAATGGTCTTCAAAATGGCTACCTTGGTATTCTGTAAAAACAATAAACTGGTTGATCAAAACTGGCAAAATAAACCAAAACAACCTTGGGAAAATTCTGAAGAGCATGTAAGATTAGACAAGAATCAATAACTTTGTACAATCAAAATGAGTTCTAGTGCTGTTTACAACCTCTAGCAGGAAATAGAAGAAAGAGCTCTAGCTGAGCATTCATTTACTACACACCCAGCAGGCCTGGGTTCCTACACTGTTTACTCAATAGCATATTTCCACTGAGTAAGGTGCTTCTTCCCAATCATGATCTGACAGCTGCTGGAATAGTGCCAACCTTGATCCCTAATTATTTAATCATGTTCTCTCCAATACATGTTACAAAAATTCATACCTTAGGAGAAATGCCTGTCCAAACTATTCAGTCTAGCAAGCAGGCAAGGCCTTCCACAATATAGAGCCTTAAACTGCTTTGCCAGTCCATGTCCTCCCATTTTCTCAGTATATCGTCTAGCAGAGTGGTGAGGAAAATGGGCTTTCTAATCACTCTACCTGGGTTCACTTATCAGTTGTGTGCTTTGTGTCATTATGAAAATAATTTATTTTATTTTTTAGAATAATCATTTTTTATTCTTTAAAAGGTTATTAGATTACATAAATGTTACACAAAAAATATAGGGATTCCCATATGCCGCACTCCCCATACCTCCCACACCCTCCCACATAAACATCCTTCATTAGTGTGGCACATTCATTGCATTTGATAAACACATCTTGGAGCTTTCCCATTAAGCATGAGTGAAAATAATTTATACCTTAATTTCTTCATCTGTAAAATGATGATTATAATAGCACTACCCCCATAATCATATCAAGAAAATTAAAGGAGTTAGTAGTTCTAACTGTGTAGAATATTGGCTGTATCTGGCAAGCATTTCTCAACAATCTGCATGGCTATTTCCTACACCTAAGTCTGTTTGCCTCTGTTGTTCCTTCTGAATACAATGCAATTTCATTTTTCTTGGCCTGCTAAAATCTTACTTATTCTTTTAGATCTATTTCTAATACATATCTTTCGTAATCCTTTCAAATGGATAGAATTTTGCTTCTCTTTGTATTCTACTGCTGGTCTATTTCCTCTAAGACTCAGGGCTCAAGGATATTCAATTTTATTTACATATAAAACACATACACATATAATATGTTTCCTACTTTTCCTGACTTATTAATAATCAATTATTAAATTTATTGGTTTAAAAGGCAGTAAAAATTGACATTCTATTTTAGGGTTTCCAAGTATGTGATGAGAAACAAATCTGAGAAGAGATAGGATTATAAATGTTTCTCTATTTTGCACTGTGGTCATTTGGTAAGAACACTTCAGGGTTTAATCAATTAAGAGGTAGTCAAGGGATTCCAGACCTGGTGCTAAGTAACTATTAGATGATGTTTGGAAATAATGTGTTTCTCTTTTTATCTCTCTAAGTCACATGGATCTGTTGAGGTTCCCAATGAATGGCTGGTTTTCTCTCTGAATTATCACTGGTCAGGTAGCTGGCACTAATAGGTCAGAATAAGCCATGTTTAACTTTAGAAAAAATCTGGACTCTTGGCCACTAGTGGTGGGTGATGCCAGTTACAGAAATAAATCTTTCTGAGACTGTGTAAATCTCATGATTTTGTTTCAAATTCATTTTTTTTATATAGCATACATGATGTAGAACTGAGTCAATTTGAGATCTGAGTAAAATATTCAACTTTATTTTCCTTGTATTTACCTAAATTATGAATCAAATAACTTCCTTATTTCATTTTAAAAACAATTTATTGATGTATGTCATTCATACATGAACATACATAAACAATCAGTTTATAGTAAAAGTTGTGAACTTATAAAACAAAATGCATAACATCATATAGGGCTCCGAAACATTACCCGCCACAAATACCTTGCATTGTTGTGAAACATTCATAACCAATTATGAAAGAATACCATCAAAGTATTACTACTAATTATAATCCCTATCTTACATTTGGTGTATTTTCCCCCATACCACCCTATTATTTTTTTGTTCATAAACTATAAAATTTATCTAATGTGGACAATCAATGGCATTTGGTATGGCATAATCACTGAGCTGTGCATTCATCGCTTCAATCAATATTAGAGCATTTTCATTACTCCAAAAAAATAACAAAAACCAAGCCATTATCATATTTATATGCTAGCACTACTAATTACAAATCCTATGCTATGCTTTTACCATTTCTATTCATTTTCAAACATTTACAAACAACATTTTACCAGTTCCACACAGATTAACTCTCAGCTTTCCTTTCTCTAATCACATTTTATTATCTGCTAATTTATATTCTAGCTATTAACTCCATAAATTTGTTCATTATATTTAGTTCATAATAGCTAAATCATACAATATTTTGTCCTTTTGCACCTATCTTGCTTAAATCAACATAATGTCCTCCAGGTTCATCCATGTTGTCATATGCTTCATAACTTCATAACTTCATTTCTTCTTACAGCTGAATAACATTCCATAGTGTATGTATACCACAGTTTATACAGTATATACCTAGTAGTGCTATTGCTGGGTCACATGGTAGATCTATATCTAATGTCCTTAGGAACTGCCAAAGAGACTTCTATCACTTTTTTCACATTTAAAGTCTGTTTTGTCTGACACCAGTATAGCTACCCCTGCTCTCCTTTAGTTACTATTTGCATGAAATATCTTTTTTTCCAAATGTTCACTTTCAATCTATTCAATCCTTGGTTCTAAGCTGAGTCTCCTGCAGTCAGCATATTTATGGCTCATGTTTTCTTATCCATTCTGTCACCCTATGTCTTTTTTTTTTTTTAATCAATTTTATTGATCCATATTAATAAAGCATACAATCCATCCAAAATGCATAGTCAATGGTATTTGGTATAATCACATAGTTGTGCATTCATCACTACATTCATTATTAGAGCATTTTCACTATTTCCATAATAATAATAAAGAACAAAAAAAGACAAACAAATAAAAGTTCATTACCTCTTAATCTCTCTATGTTTCCCCTACTGTACATAGTTGCTATTCTGTTTCTGTCTCTCTAGTTTATTCATATTTATATTTTGTAAAAACAGTCTTATATATATAATATTACCCACATTCAAATATTTCATGAGGATTCACAATGTTATAAAGTCCCATGTTACATTTTTTTAGCTTTCCTTCTAGTAATGTACATGACCTTAGACTTTCCCTTTCAACCACTGCCATAACCATATAATAGAACTGCTAGTTACAAACACTATGATGTGCTTTCAACATTTCTATTCATTTCCAATGATTTACAAACAACTTTTTTTACTGGTCCTGCATGGATTAACCCTTGGCTTTCTCTAACCTCATTCTATTTTCTGGTGACCTACAGTCTAGTTATTAACTTCATGAGTTTACACAATATATTTAGTTCATAATAGCATAATCATACAGTATTTCTCCTTTTGTGTCTGGCTTGCTTCACTCAACATAATGCCCTCTGGTTCATCCATGTTTTCATATGCTTCACGACTTCATTTCTTCTTACAGCTGTATAATATTTCATTGTGTGTATACACCACAATTTGTTTATCCATTCATTGGTTGATGGATACCTAGGTTGTTTTCATCTTTTGGCAAATGTGAATAATGCTGCTATGAACATCAGTGTGAAGATGTCTGTTCATGTCACTGCTCTCAGTTCTTATGGGTATATACCCAGTAGCGGTATTCTGGGTCACATTGCAAGTTTAAATTCATCTTCCTTAGGAACTGCCAAATAGTCCTTCACAGTGGCTGTACCATTCTACATTCCTACCAACACTCTCCACATCCTCTCCAAAACTTGTGGTTTTCTGACTTTTTAATAGTGGCCATTCTAATAAGCGTGAAATGATATCTCATTGTAGTTTTGATTTGCATTTACCTAATCACTAGTGATGTTGAACATTCTTTGTGTGGGTTTTTTTTTTCAATTTGTATTTCTTCTTTGGACAAATGTCTATTCAATTCTTTTGCCCATTTTTAAATTAGGGAGTTTGTCTTTTTATTGTTGAGTTGTGGTATCTCTTTATATATCATGGATATTAAACCCTTACTGGATATGTGATTTCCAAATATTTTCTCCTACTGAGTTATCAGCCTATGTCTTTTGATTCAGGAGTTCAATCCATTAACATTCAATGTTATTACTGTAAAGGTATTACTTACTTCAGCCATTTTATACTTTGGGATTTCATATGTCATATCTTATTTCTGTCTATCCTTTTACCTTTTGGTTACTCTTTCTGATAGTCTTCACTTCTACACTCTCCTCCAAGCCTCTCTCTCTTGACTTTTCTTTGTTGGCTGCAGAACTCCCTTCATTGTTTCCTGCAGAGCTGGAGTCTTGTTTACAAACTCTCTTTGTTTCTGTTTATCTGTGAATATTTAAAACTCACCATCATATTTGAAGGACAGTTTTGCTGGATAAAGAATTCTTGGCTGGCAGTTTTTCTTTTTCAGTACTTTAATTACATCTACCACTGCCTTCTTGCTTCTATGGTTTCTGAAAAGAAATCCACACTAAGTCTTATTTGATGTCCTTTGTGTGTGATGTTTCACTTTTCCCTTACTGCTTTCAGAATTTCCTCTTTATCTTTGACATCTGGCATTCTGAATATTATGTGTCTGGAGGTAGTTCTATTTGTATTTATTTTAATTGGAGTACACTGTGCTTCCAGGACACATATATTCATGTCTTCCACGAGGGTTGGGAAATTTTTGGCCATTATCTCCTCAAAAACTCTTTCTACCTCTTTTCCCTTCTCTTCTCCTTCTGAAACTCCCATAACATGTATGTTGGTGCTCTTTGTGCACCAACTTTGTGCATTCAACTCCCTGAATCCCTGCTCAAGCTTTTCCATTCTTTTCTCTCTCTGTTCTTCTTTCTTTTCAATTTCAGTTATTCTTTTCTCTATGTTGCTGATTCTTTCTTCAATTATTTCAAATCTGCTGTTTGGTCCCTCTATTATATTTTTAATCTCACTTATTGTGTCTTTCATTCCCATAAGCTCTTTTATTTTTCTGTCCAAGATTTCAAATTTTTCTTTGAGCTCACCCAGTGTCTTCCTAATGTCTTTTATTTCTTTAGCCATGTTGTCCTCCAACTCCATGATTTGGTTTAGGAGATTTGTATGAACCTCATTGATTAGCTGTTTCAAGCCCTGTGTCTTGTCTGGAGCTTTGATTTGTTCTTTTGACTGAGTCAAATCTTCCTTTTTCTTAGTATGTCTTATAATTTTTTGCTGATGTCTAGTCATTTGATTCTTTTGTTGAGTTTACTCTGATGTTCAGTTTCTCTTTCTTGCCTAGGGATTTATTGTTAAAGTGCTGTGTGCTACCACTGTTCTTTGACTGTTGGATCAATTTGTTCTAGATATTTAGGATTTCCCCTGTTTAACTGTTCAAACCAGGGCTAAGATCCCAGTAACAGACTGCAGGCCAGTTTCCAAGGGCCTTGTAGAGTAGGACAGCAAAGGCACCTGATTGCCTCTTTTGTTTATATTATTTTTTCCCTTTTTGTGCACTTTTCTGGTCTGCCAGCAGATAGCATTCTTTGGCAGACCTCTCAGCTCAGACCCCAGGTGCTAGAGGAGAATGCATTCAATGTAACTCCACGGTATGTGTTGCAGAAGGAATATCCTCAGGGCTGGCCAAGCACACAAATTTTCTCTTAAGCTGTTCTCCTTCCTTGGCTGGTCACACCCTCCCTTCCTCTGCCTCCTCAGCAACCAGCCCAGGGCAGTTAAGAGGGTGTTTGAGAAGGCAAATTATCTTTAGCTCCCTGCCTGCTCTCAGTGAAGCCAATGTTGTGGCCCACCAGGCCTGGAGGTACTCGACTCCTCCAATGCAGCAGACCAAGTTTGCTGGTCAAAATCTGAATTTGCTGTAGGCTGTGTCCCTCCTTCTCCCCTTTCTTGGGGAAGAGGACCCCTACAACCCCCTCAATCTGCAGTTACAGCAGTCCACAGCCACTGCAGTCCACAGACTGTTGTTTGCTCTGAGGGTGGGGGGATGGGCAACAGCTGCTACTTCTGCAGCTTTACTCTTGGGATTTTTCTAGGAAGCTGAGACTCCTTTTCTTCACCCCTCTCTCTCTTCTGGGTGGTGTCTTGCCTTCCCCTGGAGTCCTGAGCTGCAGAGAAACCCCCCACCCCAGACTGTCTCTGCCTGTCCTCCAACTATTTTCTCTGAGAGACAAGTGATCCCTCTGCCTCTTTAATCCTTTCCCTGGAAGTACGGAAGTCATTCTTAATATCCTAATATTTCCTAATATCCTAATATCTCCTTAAGACTCTGATTTTTCACCTTGACAGCTAGTTAAAAGTACACCATCTGGTGATCATACTACAAGCAGCAACTCTGTTCTCATACAGACTTTTGTTTTTGCCCCAAGTGCATCATATTTTTCTCCCACTGCATTGTGACCTCGTGAAGAACAGACTTGCATCTTATTCACTTTTGTATCCCAGCTTTGCGATGGTGGTGGTCCTGGATGCTGTGAGTACTTCATCCAGCACTGAAGTCCAAATCCTGTCCTTAGTTAATATATGTGTGTATTCCTTGAGGGTTTTTTTAAAATTACTTTTCCAAGCCCATGCACTGCACCACAGAATTACCAAATAGGCCCAGATAACTTCTTAACCTACATTTGTATTTCCTACAAATGTTATCTTAAATGAAATTAAAATTGGTGGTTATTAAGATTAATATTATGCAAGCAGCTTTTGAAAAATAAGGGCTACAAAAAATGAAGGGAATTTTCTCCACTGATGGTTTATTTTGCCATTTTTAACTTGGGAGCCCAAGATTCAAATGGACATATTGTTTGAAACCTGTTGTGCCTGGTCATTATTATGCTGGAAATTTCAAAATAAAGTAGATCTTTCATAGAAAAAAGAAACCTACTTTATTCTAAGAATTTGAAATTGAAGCAGTTAATTTTATTCTTTAGACTTGCATGTGACTTGCTCTGTAAAGATTTACTTTGTATATTTGTTAACTATTTTACTTGTGTATACTGGGGCAATATATCTGAATAAACTTAGCCATGTTATATTTATTTCTTTTAAAATTTAATTAAATATAAATTTTGTTTCTCAAATGTATTATTTTACAGATAATTATTTTGAGGAGTTCATATATTATGTTGATTTTCTGGTGGTATATGATATATATATGAGTTGATTGGATAGCTATTCCATAG
Organism: Cabassous unicinctus; assembly: GCA_029593785.1. NCBI lineage: Eukaryota > Metazoa > Chordata > Mammalia > Cingulata > Chlamyphoridae > Cabassous > Cabassous unicinctus. The sequence continues at coordinate 8,520 of JAQZBX010028484.1, read as the reverse complement.
TCTGGTATATTTCATCCCTTTAAAATTTATTAAAGTTAGACTTTATTGATGAGATATGCTCTTGAAACTATTAAGAAAATATATGACAATGTAAGAGCAATTTATTTTAATACTAGAGGTTTTCTTACTGTATTTAAACTTTGCTTTTAATGCTCAGTCTTAAAAAAAATATGATTTTATTCCTTGTAGGAAATAGTTGTCTCCTCCTAAGTGAAGAGATGTAGTTCTCACTGGAGGGATCTATCCTAACAAAGAAGAGGACGATATCCCCTGAGGTCTGCAGTGAGATCGAGGGCCCTCAGAGTCAGTCCTGACATGGGGGACTCCTCCTAGGGTCACTGAAGGTTGTACAGCTACAGAAGAAAACCTTAATTATAGAAGCCAAGGAAAGCAAAAGCTAAGAGAGTGTATCCAAACTGTAGGCTTAAAACAGAAAAAAGGCTATAAATGGGAAGAAAAATCACGTGGTCAGAAATTGGAGAAATTAGGAAAAAAGAGTGTGGGATTCAGGATGGGTTAGGACTGGTAGTTCAGGGCAGTAGCAGCTCAAGTTAATTTGGTCTACACTGCCTAAAACAGGGCTGGCTGGATTTAGTTACCCTAGATCCACAAAAAGAACGTTTTTCACATAGAAATTGAGGTTAAATTTGTAAAATCTGTTAAGTTTGAATGCAAGTTCAAATTTAAAACCTTAATGAATTTTGACAATTTTGTAATAGCAATTGATTACTTATGGCTTCAATTACCACTTGTATTCTACTCGGAATAGTTACCAATATCTACGTCTTTAACACCAGAAACTATCTAATTTTCATAAAACCAATGAAAATTTCCCCCTCTTTGAATATCATGTTGTCATCTCAAAATAAAACATTTGAAATTGGATTTAATATCTGACCCCAGATTTGGATTTCCTTGTAATTTTCTGTTTTTCTTGCCAGTGGCATCCCCAGACTCCAGACTCTAAGTGCCTATTCTCAAAATGTTTGATTTCACTTTTATTTATCCTCTTAATTTATTCTTAAGCCTTGACCAAAAATAGTTCTTCAGTTTGGAAGAATTTTAATTCCCCTGAAATTTCAAGATAATTAATTGATTCAGCTCTCAAAAATGTTTACTCAATGAAGAGTTAAGCTGGAAAACTGTTATCAGTGAGACAAGTTTAGCTGATTTACTAGGCAGTCTACCTGTTTTTGTATACTTCTGATTTATGTACAGCATTTATATGGCCAAGAAGCAACTCAGACTTAAGCTTCACTGACTACCCTGAGAAGTCTCTTATATGGATATCTAATGTTCTATATAGGAGATCTGTATTTCTAGCAAGAGTAGAAAATCAGAGATATTACTCTACTGGCAAGAATATTTAAAAAATTCTGGTGCAACAAAAAATGTGTCCAACATATCAGGCAAACATAAAGTCAGGGAACATGATTTTATTAAATTTCTACAAGTTATGGGCCACAAAATAATGACTTAGACATTTTTTTTCAATTCTAAAAAACTCATTACTTTTTAATTTTAATTTCCTGAAATTGGGAAACACCTTATCATTGATGTCTAAAGAAGTTTATTTGCCCCTGGGCAGTTGAATAAGTTAAAAAGTCAGTGTCATTTCTGAGTTTCCGCTACCTGGCCATGAAATGAAGGCATCTGTACTTCTGACTTTTTTCATCAGGCTCTCACGTGAGATGAGTTACTTAGGTTGGCACCTGGTTAAATTTTGAATTTGTATCTGCATTTGTTAATTTAAATGCCCTTAAAAGCATTCTATCTTTAGGGTGCACTGGAACTAAAAGTTAGTGAGAAACCAGATGACTGCCTGTCTTTTGCCATCTAGTGTAATTAAAACCAGTAGTATTACCAAATCTCTTGGAATTGATCACAAACTTTTCAAAAGCAGATGAGATTCCTGGGACCCATTTTTGAGAACAGAGGTACTATCACTCTTAATTAATAACCATAAAAAACACAAGAAAACAATAATGAATTTAACCAAATAGTGAATAGAAAAATTCTGGGATTATCTGAAGTGCTTCAAAATTATACCATCACGTCTAAAATTGCTAAAGAAACCTGAATCAATAGTGCTGGTTATCACTGTGATGTTATAATTCCACTGATGGCCAAAATCTTTCAGAAGAATCTTTAGATTTGGAATGTGTCATGACTTTGATGCTGATACTGACGAATAATTTGGCATTGAATGGTTTCAATAAGTATATGTATTGTTGAGTGGTTTAGAAAACATTTTAAAGCATGTCTTTTTCCAAAATGCTACTCTTAAATTGATGATGTGCCTTAAAAATCAACACTGGGAAATGTGTCAAATTAATGATGTCATTGAAAGAATGGAGATGGCCATAGAACTTCATTTGCATTACTCTTAGGACTCAACTTTTTAGTTTAATTTATTCATATCTGTATTGTCTAATCTTCCATATCAGAGAGGAGGTTTATTGAGGGAAGGAACCGTGAATACCATTAGTGTATCCTTAAATTGCTTTACACAGAATAGGTGCTCCATAAAATCTTGTCTGCCTGAAGAAATTAGGAGGAGGTGATGGAGCATCTAAACAAGAGGAAAAGAACAAAAGTTAGCGGCTCTGGCAGAGGCCAGGACAATATGCTCCTTAGCCTCGCCTGACTTTCTGATGCTGACAAGCAAGTCTCCAAAATTTTCACCCATTCATTCATTTTCTCAGCAGCCACACGTTAGTAACTTGTTTGTGTTAGTTTTGAATGGGAATGCAGCAATAAATTAAATATTCTCTCTAAGGGGGTGGGTCTGTGCAACAGGCATATTTAAAATTAAAATACATAACAACATATAAGCACTGAAAAATATGGAAACAAAGACAAGTTCTAGTTTTCTATACAAAAAAGGAATACTAAAAATGGTGATGTGTTTAGAGTAATGAAAACTTTAATTCCTTTCATGCCTTCAAGCAATGTTATTTTATTTATTCAGGATTTTAATAAAAAAGCAATCTTTTATAGATGAAGGATGCCAAAAACGGCTAGATGCTGTAGTTCAAATCCCCTCTCTGATTGATTAGTCCTTAGTTTATTTGAATGCCATGTCACAGAGTATGGCTAATAAAAGCATAAGCATTTGTCTTTGGGCAAGTTTGATTTGATGTGAATAACATTAAAAAATAGTCTATTGACAAACAAACACCATTTTTGTTCTTAGCACTGCTATGAATTATGTTTGTCCTAGCTACTGGAAGGACCCTTATATTTTAGAATTCCATTATAATCTAAGACAAAGACTTTTTCATTAGATTTCCGCTAGAATAAGCTAAGACCCACTGCTCATCATCTTGACCACTTATCTTCATTGACTTAGGCCAAAATAAAGCAAAGATAAATAGCAAAATTCATTAACAATCCATTTACTTCAACTTCAATTTCAAATTGAATGGATATTATTCATGCCCATTACTTCCCCAGGGAATACAGCATACTTTTCCCAGATACAGTGCTGTGTTTCTTTAATTTTATGAGCTTTTCTGTATCATATAGGAATCTGGCTGTGGCAAAAAGAAACAAGGTGGTTTTCTTCTTCCATTCACACTTGAAATGCTTATTTGAAGAACAAGAAGAAAACAAAGAAATGCCAGAAAGAAAGTGGGTGCTTCTTTCGTTTTCTGAAAGAATGGCAACACCCAAAATGCTTTAACTAAGAAAGTCATAGGAGATATTTGCTTTACTCAGGATAATACCAAGGTCAGCCTGGAAGAACCTGTAAGTGCTGTTCAAGGCAAAGTTGACCATAACGTCCTCTTGCAAATGAAGAAGCTATTATTTCGTCGCCTAGATTCGATGATCCAAAAGTTGTGAAATAAAGGTACCCCGTGAGCTCTTCTCCTCTATAAAATGTTGTCCGCAAGGGTAGCGTTAGCTAAGATAGCATATTGCCAAGGAACAGTATTTGTATATTTAATTAGCGACCTCCTTCCAAGAAACGCCTTGTCTCTTGTTCACAGATCTTATTCCCACTTTCTGTCATTACTCTAAATACACTGTACCTCCCTATAAATGCATTCGTACAAGTATTGTTATGCTTTGCAGTTCAAGAAAATTTGAGCTGGTTTTAACAAGCAGCATTTGCTGTCAATTAGGGCATTGCTTTATTCGCATGTGGCAACCACTAGAGAACTGCTTTAAATTAGCTAACAAAGAAATGAATCAGTTAAACAAATCCATGTTTCTTCCTTGCTTGTGACTTTCACGTGATTCCAATTGCCATGCCCATTAACTTTTTAAATCATATAAAAATTTGAGGCAAAAGAATTGCAGTATAATGGAGAGTTAACCATTTCAAAATGATACTTACGCTGCCTAAATTATACCTGGTCATCCAAGTAGAAGCTAATAATGTTTGGGTAATATACAGACCGAAACCAGGTTGCTAAGGAAAGAGAAAAGGAAATTAACTCCAAAATTAGATAACCAAGATTTTATGTCAACATAATGCCAAAATAACTAATTTAGTATGTTGAATCAGTTAGACTGGTTTGAATCCTGTAAGCAAAACAAACGACTGATTCCCTGATGCTTTCTTTCTTCAATTAATTGTTCTGGCCTTATAGAGATACAGCTTAAATACATTTCAAGCTGCTTTTTCTTTGTATCTCAGACAACATTTCCTAGGGAGACCACTGAAAAGAAAAATAATTTTCTTGGTAGCTATGAAGCAATGTCTATATTCACAAATTAGTTTGATCATTTTGGTTGCATTTACCAGAAATGTTCGCACCCTAAAGTATTTACATGGTGTGTTTCTATACATGTGTATACGAGTTCACTAAATTGAAATATTTTGCACTGGGTACATCAATTTTTTAAACAGTCCAACCAAATTATGTTTATACATCAGAGTCAACAAATGATGGCATAGAAAAATAAACAGAATTGTAGATACAGGGCTTGTCCTAGAAAATTTGCATTACTTTAGATTCCATGATAGCTCATTTCCAGGTTTATCTATTAATTTTATTTGGGATTTCTAAAGCTAAGGATCAGAATTATCCATTAGTTCTAGAAAACTCGTTATTGCTTCAAATATTGCCTCCCCCTCATTATTTCTCTGCTCTCTGTCTGGGATTCCAATTAGTCATCTGTTAGGCAATCATACACGTTTTCCTTATCTCTTACCCTCCCAGTCATACTTTCCATTTTTTAAAATATCGCTGTGCTAAATTCTGAATAATTTCTTCAGATGTAAATTTTAGTTCATTAGTTCTTTTTAAATCTGTAGTTTTTCAAATGGCTCTTAAATTTGTATATGTTTTTCTTCATATTTTGTGATTTGGGAAGGTAAACTTAAATTTCTTGAAACATATCAGCTGCACTTCTTTGAAGCCTGAATAAAAGTAGATTCCACCAGAGAAGACTGTGCGTACTTCTTCTGATTCTCTGGGATTGGTGACTACTTGAAACTAAATTCTCAGCATGAGGTTTTTTTTGAACAACTAAGTGTTGAGTAATGCCTGGCTTGTGCTTTTGAATTCTGAAGGGGTATATATATATTTTTTTCTTCTCTCTCTCTACCTAGAATCAAAGTTTGAGATGGCAAATTTCCTCCTTCCCTGTCTTTTTTGGAATGGAGATAAAATATTCTTGTTTACCCTTATCCTGAGGATGCAGTACTTTGGAAATCCCAGTTTATGAGTGTCCTGTCAGATTGCCCAAATTGGGCAGGCCCTAGGTATTGTCTTCTGTCCCCTGAACCATGAGAGGAAATAAAAACAAAGTACAAGATCACCTGGGTTAGGCAAAAAGTCCTTGGAGCGACCAACAGCTTCAGTCTTCTGTATTTAGATTTAGATTCCCACTTTCACTTCATTTAGCTGCTGATGAATTTTTAGGTTCTTTTTATCTCGTTGACATTCCTAAAAAAGATGTGTTTTTATAGTTTACCTTGCATTGCAGGTTACTTTTGGTGGGAGGGTCAGTTATAGTGTCTCACCCATTAGCCGTTCAGTCTCTTCTTCCCAGCTTTCTCCTAAGGGCATGTGTTCCACAGATCTCAGTTCTTTCTCATCTTCTTACTCTACCTACTTTTTCTGGCAATATTATCCATAATCATGGCTTGATGACTGGAATTTTGTGAATCCCAGAAAAGATTATGTTCTTGAGTAAGGAATGCTTTGATTAGATCACTTTCAGTTAGATTGTTTAGGAGCTTTTAGTTGGATTGTGTCAGTGAGGCATGACCCAGGTTGGGTCTCTGCCCTCTTGCTAGGTCTTCTGTAAACTGGGAACATGTACAGAGAAGAGACAGAGAAAGGGAGCTCTGCCATTTTGACCCTGCCATGTGGGAGAGAGGACTCCAGGTGTGCCTACAGCCAACTGCAGAAAGACAGAGAAGCCCTGTGAGTCTCAAGGAGCTGAGGCCCAGGGAGAGATGCCTGATTACCCACAGCTGAGCTCTAGGAGAAACTAGAGAGAGACTGGCAGACCCGTCATCTTGCCTCGCCAGGAGGCAGGACTCCAGGATCTGCTAGCAGCTGACCTTTGGTGAGAAAGCATCTCTGATGATGACTTGATTTGTATATTTTCACAGCCTTGGAACTGTAAGCTTTGACCCCAAATAATTTCCTTTATAAAAGCCAACCCATTGTGGTATTTGGCATTGGCAGCCTTTGGCAAACTAAGACACCCATGGATTCCAGCAGTTAGGTTCTGAGGACTCCCAGATAAGTGTCTCCAGCTCAGATCTTTCAACTGAACTCCAGAACCATCTCTCTGAGGGCATACAAGACATCTTTCTTTAGTTCTTTAATAACTCCAAATACAAAAAGTTTTTGTATTGTTTTTTTTTTCCCCAAAATTTTCCCCACAAAAAGCTTCTTTTTCTGCCTTGCTTATTTTGGATAAACTAACCACTTGCATAAACCATACCCATTGTAGTTCTGTTCAATTTTACACCTTCCCTCAACACCCACATCCAATTAGTCACTAACTCCTATTGATTCTTTCTTATTATTGGCTTTAATTTCTCTATCTTTTCTCTTCATTCCCTTAGTTACTACCTGGAAAGCCAGTTATATTCTCCTAACGGGCCTTCCTATTCCTACCTAATTTTCCACCATGTCTTCCTTCATGTTGCTTATAGGTGATTGTTTCTAAAGTGCAAGCCTGATCTTATTTTCTTGATTAAAGTACATTCTATGGATCCTAATTTTCTTTTTAAAAATGTCTGTAGTTTTCGGAATGGTACTCAAAACCTTCTTCACTCTGATTTTGGCTTGTTTAGTCTCATCTCCTGCAGCTTTGATTCTAAGATCTAGCAATATTTAACTATTTATAATTCCTCAAATCAACATGCTTTCTCACACATGTGTTTGCCCCTGAATCCTTCTTCTAACCATATACCTCATGGCACTCCTTGAGAAGGTCCATCCTCTCCTTTACATCACCACTGAACAGCATATGTACCTCTATTGATTGATGTGTCACATTGCATTATTATAGATTACTTCCATTTTTCCTCATCTATTAGGTTATGAAATAGTTGAACTGTCTTCTTTTTCTTTCCTTTTCCCACGGAAGTGCCTGACACAGAGCAGACACCCAATAAAATTTGAATTTATGAATGAATGAATTTATTGGAAGGTTTGGACCAGAACCATGTCTCCAGACTTCCTTTTCACTTCACTTTGTGCTTTGTAATCTGAACCAAACTTAATAAAAAGAATCACTTTTTAATAGAAATTCTTTCCATTTCCTAATAACTTTAAAGACTTTTTGAATACTTCTGATAGCACAATACTGTACCATAACCTCAGGGCTGGAAGGGAGCCTAGAGGGTATTTAATCCCCTCTTCCAACCAGACCATGAGTTTCTGCACAATTTCTCTGACATGTGTTTTTCCAGATTTAATTGAATGACTTCAGGGATTGTGAAAATGAGGAAACCATGGGAAAAGTTCTTTTTATCTTTGTATCATTACAATTGTGGGAAAAATCTCCTTTTGTATCTCTCCCTACAAATTTCACACACTGACCTTAGTAAAACCCCAAGGGCAAAACAAAATATGTTTTGATACCCCTTCAATAAAAGAGCCCTTCAAAAATTTGAAAACAGTTTTTGCTCCTCACCTAAGTCTTCACTATCTCAGCTTAAAATATATAAAGTGTTTCCAAATTCCTTTAGCTGACATCTATATTTCTTTCACTGTGTTTTTACCACTATCTCTCTCTTTCCATTGAAAAGAATTCCTTACTAAATGGAATACAAGACTCTAGGATTGTCTAATTTCCTAGGAATTGAGTTAGACTATCACTTTACTGACTATAAACATTTTAATGAAGCTGGTGTTTCATATGAAGCATGCTTTTATCCCTATTGTTATTTTCTTCTTATAAAACTAATGACCTTTTCATTGTAAAAAAAATTAAAAACACAGTTGTAAACATAATGTAAGTGTTTTGTAATTTTGCCTTCTAGTTATTACCATTGGTAGAGTTTGATATTTTTGGATTTCCATAATATAATGTGCACACACA
>JAQZBX010028483.1:12820-27887 GCA_029593785.1 Cabassous unicinctus | reverse complement strand
GTAACAGAAGAACATGTAACATTGTTATAAAGATAGTGGTTGCCAGAGGTTCTGAGGGGAGGGAGAGGGAATAATTTGTGGAACATAGGCATTTTTAGGGCATTGGAATTAACTGTAAACTACAATGTAAACTATAGACCTTGGTTAGTAGTAATGCTTCAATATTTATTCATCAATTGTAACAAATGTACCACACTATCGTAAGATGTTATTAATAGGGAAAGATGTGGGAGGGGGAGGGGTTGGGGTATATGGGAATCCCTTATACTTTTGTTTTAAAAAAGATTTATTTATTTACTTTATTTTTCTTTATTTATCCCCCCTCTTTCCCAGATGGTTCTCTCATCTGTCTGCTCATTGTTTGCTCACTTCCTCCAGGAGGTACTGGGAACTGAACCCAGGACTCCACATGAGGGGCAAGTGCCCAACGGCCTGAGCCACATCTGCTCCCCACAGGCTGCAGCATCTGCTGGCTTGTAGCATCTGCTCGTTGTGGTGGGAGATGACGACTACTCATCTTCCTTTTGGGAGGCACCGGGACCCAAACCCAGGACCTCCCATGTGGTAGGTGGGCGCTGAACTGGTTGAGCCACATCCTCTCCCTTCCCTTATACTTTTAATGTAACTTTTCTGTAATCTAAAACCTCTTTAAAAATAAAGGTTATTATATGAAAATAATAAACAAGCAAATCTGGACTTAGGTTAGGAGAAACTTTATTCAAAAAACTATTGCAATAGGGAGAATGTTTCTACATCAGGACTGCAAGTATCTTAAAATCAAAAGGAAGGGGAGCAGGTGTGGCTCAAGCAGTTGGACTCCTGCCTCCCCCAAGGGAAGTCCCAGGTTCGGTTCTGGGTGCCTCCTAAAGAAGATGAGCAAGACAGCAAGCTAAAGCGACGGGCAGGTGTGGTGAGATGATGCAACGAGATGACGCAACGAGGAGGTGTAATGAGAGACAGAACAAACAGGGAGCAGATGTGGCTCAAGCGATTGGGCACCTCCTTCCCACATGGGAGGTCCCAGGTTCAGTTCCCAGTGCCTCCTAAAAGATGAGTCAACACAGAGAGCAGACAGTGAGCGCAAGTAAGGGTGGAGGAGGGGGGAGCAGAGAGAAATAAATAAATATATCTTAAAAAAAACCCAAACAAACAGAAAAAGGCTTTTCTTTTCTGGGGAGAGGTAAGCAGGGCCTGGAGGAACTTTTCAGGGGAAATTGGGCAAGTGGTGGGGGCAAACAGACAGCATGACAGGGGTGGTCTGACAGGAAATGTTTCTCTCTGTGGTCAGCCCATTCTTGGGATGAGCTGTTATGGTGGCAGTGGTGTGTCCTAAATTCTAGTGCTTACTCAGACTTGGGGGCAAACCAAATTTCAGGGGCCCCTGGGGCGGAGAGACAAGAAGCCTGACTGAAGTGTGGTCAAGCCAAGTGGGTGGATAAGTATTGGGCAACTGTGAACACTGCTCACCTCTAGCTCTCTGGTCCATGGTCCTAACCATGGACCCCACGACCAGCTGCACCTGGGTGCTTATTAAAAAAATACAGATTCCACAATTCCACCCTTGGGAATCTGAATTTTAACAAGCTTCTCAGATGATTCTGATGCATACCCAAATCTGAGAACAGATGGTGTAAAGAACAAAGGATTTAATCAGAAGATCTGGTTTAGAATGGCAGATCTGCCACTTCTTAGCCAGATAAATCCCTCAAGTACACTGAGCTTCAGTCTCCTTTTCTATAAATTGGGAACACTACTACCTGTTCTTTCACCTTTGTGGGGATTGCATAAGTTAGTGTGAAAGTTTCCAAGAGGAAACAGGACAGACATTTTTCAGCACTGTGTTATCACCTTAGGGGAATAACCTCCAACCAGTGACTACAGTTCTTTCGGTTGGGTTTTTGTTTCCTTTAGTTTTAAAAAACCCCAGCCCCTTCCTCTAAGCTAGCAGGAACCAGGCCCAATGCCTGGATCTAAGTGCACTGTGCTGGGGAAAAGATGGCGAATCTGGGTTGGACAACCTCCTGAGGTCCTAGGATTCTAGGGTGGATCCAGGATAAGAACCCATCTTCTGTCACTGGTCCAGTGTCCTAGAAACTACATTTTTTGTGTGTAAGAGCATAATAAATCCAGGGCTTACCTGGATTGAAGAAAGATATTCTCAGAGCCATAATTTCTCCTGGACATGTCAAAGCCTGGGTAGTATAACATTGGTGGTAGAGTACGAATGCCCTTTAGGAAGTTTTGTTGCCACTGTTTTTCTTATTTTTCATATTATTTTTTGTTTTTAGAGAGTGTAATTATTTCACATCAGAGGGAAATAAGGCCTAGTGCTATGGCAGGGACTTTGCTCACTGAGGCTCTGACCACAGCACTCTCCACCACCGATTTTACCTGCAGTCCAAACTTTCTCCAAGGCTTCCCTGGCTCATATTCCCATTGTATACAAAAGGGGCATAATACACAGGCAGTCACAGAAACAAAGTAAATCTTTTCCTACCCACGACAGTGTGAGTCTCTCTTGCGTGTGTCCTCCTTTCTCCTTTTCTCTTTCTCTCACTTGTGGTCTCTTTCTCTCTCTCTTCCTGTCTCTCTTGCCAACCTTTCTTTGGGGGCAGCTCTGTGCTGGACAGACACTATGTTAGACTAGAGAGATGAACAAAACATAATCCCTGCTCTCTAGGAGCTTACAGTCTAGACACACCTTTGAATGGCATTTGGAGCATGAAATGATTTTTCATGGCCTCACTGGTTCAAGGAAAATTGTTTACAGATGAAAATATGATAAAGAAGGACTAGAAGTCCTTTTCATGCATGACAGCACTAAGGTGAAAAATTGGCCTAACAGTCCACCAAAGGATGACTAATTATCACAGAATACACACACATGCTCCCGCTCATCCAGGGTCTGAAATGTTCACCTGGAATCCAGATACCTATTAGGGAAACCCAAGTCCCTGCTGGGTCCCCATTATCAAACCTTATTTTTAACACTCAGAAGGAACACATCTAGTTTCCAGATACGTGGTTTATTTTCTGCTCTCCAGTTAGCTGACTATATTTACTGGAATTTTCCTTTCCTCCTAAGTGCTTTATAAAAACTTATATGTCTAATTTCTTTTCTTTTTTTGTTAAAAAACACAACAAAACATTTTTCTTAAGCAAACAAAAAGTATCCAACGAGTCTGCATTTACTGGAGGCCTGGTCACTGCCAGAACTCATGAGAAGGCTGAATCATACCAGAGACAAGTCTAGTTATTTCCCAAGCAGTAAAAATGATGATAAAGTACTGAATTTGTTCTTTATGTAAATTCTAGTGTCCCATGTGGCCCAGTCTATGTTGATATTACATTTTTAAAATAATTTCCTTTATTTTTAAAAAGATATTTAGATTACACAAATGTTACATAGAATATATACGGGATTCCCATATGCCCCACTCCTCACATCTCCCCCATTTTCCCCCATCGGCAACATCTTTCATTAGTGTAGTACATTCATTGCAATTGATCAACAGATTTTGGAGCATTGCCACTAAGCATGGATTATAGTTTACATTGTAGTTTATACTCAAGTCTGTAGGTTATGGCAGGATATATAATGGCCTGTATCTGTCATTGTAATGTCATTCAGGATGGTTCCCAAGTCCCCAAAATGCCCCATATTACACCTGTTTTTCCCTCTCCCTACCCCCAGAACCTCCAGTGGCCACTGCCTCCACATCAGTGATCTTTCTTCCATTGCTAGAATCACAATAAGTCTATAGTAGAATACTAGTAAGTCTACTTTAGTCCATAGTTCATTCCCCAATCCTGAGGACTCTGTGATGGTGATGCCCACTCCACTTTTAATTGAGGGGGCCTTCAATCCCATATGGCTGATGAATGGGACTCTCTTGCTTGCAGTTGTAGATACTCTCGGTTCCTTGGTATGTTGTTTGTCCATCGCCTCCTCCTTGTTAGTTGTCCTGAGTGAGACCAATGAACTGGAGAGTAGGTGTTGCAATTCTGTTGAGATTCAGGGCCCAGCTGGCACATGGACAGCCCCAAGATTTAAGTCTCTTGGATGTACACCTACCAACTTAGTATTAATTATAGGTTCAAATAGAAGGGCAGAAGAACCGTGTGCATGGAAACCACAGCTGAGTCCAACTCTGTCACACTGGGGAGCATAAATTCCAAAGTAGGATCCACTGGCAAGGGACCAAACTCCTGAGCTATCTGCCCTGACTATAGTGTCTGGATGTCTCCATAGCCCTCAGGAGCCCCTCTATTTGGGAAGTATCTACTTTGGTTATCAACAAGATCCTGCTGAGATGTGCATAAGCGTTACCTTTGGAATGACCTCCTGACTCACTTTGAAGTCTCTTAGCCATATAAACTCATTTGTCTTTACCTTTTCCTCCTTTTGGTCAAGGTCTTTTTTTTTTTCCCCCAGTTGTGTTGCTTGCTGGTACTTGATAGCAAGCCCTTGGTGCCCGTGAGGCTCATCCCTGGTAGTCATGTCCCACACTGGGGGTGTGATATTGCATTTAAAGAAACAACAGTCTAACATCAGAGGACTAGAAGAATAAAATATATATATATATTTTTTGTCTTAAGTCTCTCTAAATGGACAACACATAGGAATTTTTTGCAGTATTCCACACAGAAGAATTCCTGAACATTAAATTTAGAAATCCCCCTTTCCCCACAGTTTCTAGTTCATGGCAGCTGCCTAAAATTTCTCCTTTCTCTCCATGGCTCTCTCTCACTGCTGCTTTCTCCTCCCAGCCCATAGCTTTTCCTGTGCTGTGACCTCACACCCCCTCCCTTCTCTAAAGCCTGTGTTGCCCATTCATTGATGACCCTCTCCTTGAGGGCAGCTTTCAGGAAAATAGGATGTGACCTACTGCCCCACTTGCTTTCCTTATGTGACCAAGCCCATTTCACAGACTCTGTCCAACAAAAGGGAACTGACTCAACAAATACATGTTTTTCTTCCTTACAAGTTTTAATGGAACAGTGTGAATATAGAAGACTGTGAACTCTCAAGCATTAATAACTTACAGCTAATACTGAGGTAATTAATGTGATTTATGAGATTCTAGTGAATGAGGCTTCTTCTATTAAACTCAAATTCATTTCTTAATATTATTGATTTCATTTTTTTGTGATTTCATTTTTTTCTTAATATTATTGATTTCATTTTTTTGAAATGTTTGTTTTAGAAATCAATCAAATATTTATCAAACACCTATTGATTACCCAGTATTACCTTTGTTTGCTTGTTTATTAATTTATCTATTTATTCAACAAATATTTACCGCATGCTTAGTATGGTCCAGTATATAGATACCAAGGATAAAAAAGAAATGCTATTGTTCTGCATTGAAGAAGGTTATATCATACTGCATAGAACACTAAACAATCATTGAGTAAAGCAGGAGCTTTAATGGGGGTATGTAGAAAGTACAGTGGATCAGTGGGGAAAAAGTAGTTATATTTTCCCTGAGTAGGTGCACCAAAGGATGTTCATTGCCTTCCCAAATAGTCTTTCTCCCCTTCTTCCTCAGTAACAGAATCCTAGGCAAAGTTCCTAAGAGAAAAGGTAACATCCCCAGCCTCCTTTGCAGTTAGAGGTGGCCATGTGACTAAGTTCTTGCCAAAAGATGTAAGCAGAAGTGTCAAATAGAACTGACTCATCTGGGGATGGGTGCCCTTGTATCCTATCCCCCATCTTTCTTCATTCTATTGGGATGTATATGTGATGTCTGGAGCTCTAGTGGACATCTTAGCCTATAAGGTGATCTTATAGATGGAAGCAGTGCAAGGATAGTAGAGGAGAAAGACAGGAGGATTCCAGAGCAATGATATCTGGGGTACCACCATGTAAGCTAACTCGAAACTTGGTTATGTGAGAGAAATAAACTTCTGTGTTCTGTAAGGTACTTGTATTAGTCAACCAAAGGGGTGCTGATGTAAAATACCAGAAATCTGTTGGCTTTTATAAAGGATATTGATTTGGGGTAGAAGCTTACAGTTACCAGGCCATAAAGTATAAGTTACTTCCCTTACCAAAGTCTATTGCCATGTGTTGGAGCAAGATGGCTGCCGACATCTGTGACAGTTCAGGCTTCCTGGGTTCCTCTCTTCCTGGGGTCTTCTCTCCAGGCTCAGCTGCCCTGCTCTCTCCGCAAGGCCAGCTGTAGACTATCAGGTGACTGGCTCTGTCTCTTTCCCTATGGCTTGATTCTCTCTGGGCTGGGATGCTCTGCCCCTCTGTGTGCTTACTTTCTGGGCTCCAGCTCAAAACTCCAACCTCCCTTCTCTGCAGTGCAGTTTCTCTGTGAGTCCCCACTCACCAAGGGGGCGGGGACTCAATGTCCTACTGATGTGGCTTAATCTAGTAAAAGATTAAAATCTAGTAAAATCTAGTAAACTTCTGAATCCAATATAATCGAATATGCCCAGAGGAAAAGACCAGTTCACAAACATAATCCAATATCTAATTTTGGAATTCATAAATAATATCAAACTGCTACAGTACTCTTATTTTGTATTTTCTGTTGTCTACAGAAACCTAATCCTAAACAAAACACAAGGTTGGGGATGGCACTAAGGAGAGGAGCATTTGAATGGAGATTTGAAGGATATTGTCTTAGTTTCTCAACTGCTAAACAAATACCATGCAATTTATTGCTTCACAGTTTTGAGGCAGGGAGAAGTCCAAAACCAAGGCATCAGCAAAGCAATGCTTTTTCCCTCAAAGACTGTGGCACTCAGGACTGGCTACTGATGATCCTTGGCCCTTGGCTTTTTTGTCACATGACAAAACATGGTGGCATCTTCACTTTTGGTTTATTGCTCTGTCCTCTGGGCCTACTGGAACAGCAGTCCCACCACTTCCAAGTGCTTGCATAGTGGCCATGCTTTCCCAAACTCTAGGGTGTGGACCCCACCATCTCTGAGTATTGGGGTGGCAGCACTCTCCCTGAACAATGGTGTGCAAGGACAAGACCTGTCTTTCCCAGCACTGGGACAGATGGCCTGCCCTCTCCAAGTGCCAGGGCAGACCCACCCATTCTACACCCAGAGTGGGCCCACTCCCTTGACCTGAGCAGATTTTTTTGGTCCAGATCTCTGCTTCCGTGGTTCAACCCTTGAAGTCATTCATCCTTCAATTAGTCCCTTCTCCATCCCTTTCAGTCAAGGCTGGCAGTAGTTCTGTTTATACGAATTTCACAAAATCCTTGTTGGCTTTATGTGTAGTTCAAGGGGGTTCAAACCATTAGACAAAAGAACTTTCCACAGATCCTTGCTGGATAACTGCATTTCCAATCCTGCCTTCTTCTGAGACATCTGACTGGATCCATGTTCAGCCACTTTCTCTTTAGCAAAGCATTGTTCAGATAAAGCCTCACATGGAGCCTGATCCTCTGGGGACTCACTTCCTGGAAGCTTAGGGAAGGACCTGATAGAGCCACTTCTAATTTCAGAGCACACTGTCTGGATAGGCTGAGGCTTTGCAAAGTAATGAATTTCTGGTTTCTTTGTGCTTCAGAGCTTAATTCTAAGCTTATCCCTTTTCTCTCACATTTTACTATAAGCTGCAAGGAGAAACCAGGCTGCATTTCCCCCACTAAGCTTTGAAATCTCCTTAGCTAAATATTGACCTTCATTGCTTGCAAGTTCTGCCTTCCATCCGATATCAGAACACAGCTTTGCCAGGTTCTCTGCCATTTTATAACAAGGATTGCCTTTCCTCCAGTTTCTAATAACGCATTCATCATTTCCTTCTAAGGCCGCAGTTCAGCACTGCTAGAATGTAAAGTGCAAGAGGCATGGGGTGGGGGAAGCCTGGATAGGTCAGCAGGGGCTAAATTAGAAAGATGTCCTCATTCAGTGGTATTCCAGAAGTGTTCCCGTGTGGTCTGCTTCTTGCAATCTTACAATTAGTTGATTTGGCTACTGTTTCCAAGATTGAATAATAAATTGATTAAGAAAAAAGTCTGAGGGTGTAAAACGATGTTCTTAGTATGCAGAATCCTATCACATCACATAATGCATTCAACCACTCACATTATGTCACTTTTTTCCTTCCTAAAACAGAAATGGCATTCTCATATATATTCCCTCAAATTCCCTGAGACTATGGGGAAAGATACTGAATTACAGGATATTTGTCTTGGTTTAGGATGTTCTTCTTTAAGTACTAATCCCCTGTCCAGTACTTACAGACTCCTTGACATACTCCATCTTGTTTATTTAGGATTCAAGCTGACAGTTTGGATCCGAACTGGACTGAGCAATGGAACATTTCTGAATAATCTTGGTCTGATTTGAGGAGGAAATGAGCAACAAACACAGCCTGGCTGGCTGTAGCGAGAAGCGGGAAGGGTGGAGGATGAGCGTGGACAAGAGGCAGGGTCAGGCTGGCTGTGTCGGGAACATTCAAGGCGGACACTGAGCATGGGCAGCAAATTGAGTCATGGAAGCCAGAAGTGCAAGTTAATCAGCAAGAATTGACATTTTGAGTCAGATAAATGAGGCAGACTGTGTCCTGCAACTTGAATGAAAAGATTAGGGGCCAAGTGCTCAGAGAAGGCTTTAGCTGAGACCTTGCGTAGCTTGGGAGAACAGTCACTGCTTTGATGGAAAGCTTCTGCTCTCTAAAATAAATCTTTCATCCCATCCACGCCTGGGGACAAAGATACCTGGACATTTGTCTTGGTGATACATGTCGTACATAGACTGCTGATGTTTTACTCTGTCCCAGATGGTGTGAAGTTGGGGGTGGGATGGGAAAGGGGTGGTGGGATCATGGTGAACGATTGTTGCCTAAGAACATTCTCCTTTATAACAAATATGATGACCTAACAATTGTTAGGATGATGTTAAAAAGATTTTAGAAATAGCTGTATGAAAGCAAGTTGGGAAGCACATAGAGAAGGTGATGAAGAGATATCTTTTATCTGTCCACCATCCAATGGGCAGGCACATCCCCCTGCCATTTACTCCTGCTCTGTCCCCAAGCTTCCTCCCTGGCAGTTAGAACTGGCTATGCTTTCATCCCCAAAGTACACAATTCCATTTGGGACCTGAAGCTGCCGGGGAAGTCAGGTCCCTTGTTACATTTGTACCCACTTATTTATATAGAAGCTGAAGATTCCTCAGGGGGAGAGTGGGGAATCAAAAAGGACTGACATTTTGGCCCCACTAATACTAGAATTGTGGCAGGCAGTACAGCATAGAGGTCAAGAGTGGTTCTGGAGTCAAGCAGACTGGATTTGGGTTCACCATTTCCTAGCTGTGTGTCCTTTGCAAAGTTCTCCCCTTTAAGCCCCAGCTCTCTCTTCTTCAAAATGGGTGTAATAGTAGGATGTGCATCTTGGAATTAAATGTGCCGCAGATATCACAGATGTAGGGCCCCATCTTCTGAAGCTCCTAGGTCTTCATAGAGTCTTACTCTCTGAGAAAATGTTCAAGGGGTCTCTTCTTTAGGGCTCAGGGATCCAGAGAACTGGGTGCCATCCATCTAGTGGGCCTCAGAAAGGTCAGCACCCAAGGAGACTCTTTTGTTTTTTCTTGCTTCACTCTTCAGGCCCGGTGTGGGTGGGAGATTTTTTGTTCCACCCCTAAAAATAAAACAGGAAGGCTGGAGTGTACGTTGTCTGCCATTTGCTTTGTTAGTAACTTTATAATATTTCCACGTTTATTAGTTTTGCTTCTTAGTGATTCCCTGCAAGACCATTGAAATGAAAAATGATACCATCGATATCAGCAATGAAGCAGAGAGCCAATTCATTAGGCATCATTCTTCAGCCACTCTAGGGGGTGGTAAGTCCAAAGAATGAAGAATGTGGTGGGGCACTAGAGAGGAAGGGGAAAGAGGCTGCGTCATTAGAACCTGCTTCAGAAAAAGAGAGCTTTAGATTCCAGACTGAGCCTGAGAGGCAGAAGGGTCCGTGTCTGAATTTGGATGACAAATGTGGTGAGGAGTGGCTCCATAATCTGTGGAGCTGGGTGCTAAATGAAAATGCAAGCTCCTGCTCAAAAATTGTTAAGAATTTAATAAGAGCAGAGCATTAAACCAAGTGTGGCACCTTCTGAGAGTGGGGCCCTGCGTGACTGCACGTGTGGCCGGTGCATGAAGCTGGTCCTGAGGGCGCCTAAGGGGAGCCTCCTGGGTGTCCATTCTCACTGCAGCACTTAACACGCAGCACTGTAATGTCGGGAGAGCTCTGTAAACACCAAGGGGTTGGAAACTACGGTTGTCTTGGTCACTGCTGGACTCTCAATGCCTAGCAAGGAAGCTGAAACATAGTGTGAAGAGAGGGAAGGAGGAGAGAAGGGAAGGTGGGAAGGAGGGAGGGAAGGAAGGCGGGAGGGAAGGCGGGAAGAAAGAAGGAACTGAGGAAGGGAGTCTGGTGTAGTCACTCAGACATACCACCATCTGCTCTCCTTTCCTGGACTCTGGCAGTGGTGAGATGGGAGTAGAAGTCCCGGATCTCTGTCATATTGTAAGCTTTGTTTAATCTCTCAGGACTTTAGTTTCCTTCAATTTCCAGCAAACTTTTTAATTTTAAGAAGTTCTGTTAAAGGACAGTGACTATAAGGTTGAAGGAAAGAGGAAATAAAACCCCAAGAAATCTAAACACGTTTGCTTTTTGAAAGCAAGAAAGGTAAAATCAGAGTAAGAGAAATAAATAAAAACAGGGTATGTAAATAGGACTTGATTTTTAAACAGAATATTTCTTAATATCAGGATCTAAAGAAAATAACAACAACAAAAAAATAACAAAACAAAACAGATGTCTTCCAGGGGAACAAGCTGTTGTGAAAGGGCCAGGTGTTATAGTATTGTCAGATCGATTGGTTAGCAAGATTTAACCCGAGAAATTGCATTTTTATGATAATCACTGAAGAAAATGCCCTCTTCTTCTGGCTTCCTTACTCTAGTAGAGTGTAGTCTGGAAGAGAATTTACTTTTGTTTTTCTTTTGGAAGTAATTTTATCTATGTAAAGACAAGAGAATATTATAAATCTGTAATTTTTTATGATCCTTGCATAGATAGGTTTAACAAGTGAAGACCTCATGGGAAGACTCTTCAGTTGACTAGAAAAGAATAACACATGCTGGGTCCAGCTATCTCTGGACAACACATGATGCCCTTCCATTAGAGTCAGATTTTAATTTTTTTTAAGTGAACTTTTGCCTGCACAGCCCTCTGAGCACAGTGAAGAAAAAAGTGTACTGAATGCTGTCAAGGAGTCATGGGGTTTGAAGTTTTCTTCTGAGCCCATGCACATACTTTGGAATACAGACTTGACCTTTCCCTCTGAAATTCCCTAAAGTAGACCTAAAAATGATTGTAATTAATGTTATTTGAATTGTCTACCAGTGGCCAATCTACTTACTAGAAGGAGATGTTAGGAAATAGGTAAAAAGAAACATGTCCCATAAAATCAAGGATTATTATTTTCCCCAGGATGCTTTTATGACATTTTCAATACTTAAAAAACATACACTAAGAATATTTTGAATCATGACCAAAATGATTAAACTTTGATTTTCTCCTCTGACGTACAAGATTCTCACAGTGTGACAAGAATGAGTGTAATCAGCTATTATTTATTCTCTAAGGAAGAGTAAAATTGGATGAGGACAAGCTGAAATATAGACAGTGCAAAAGGCTTTATGAGGACTTGCTAGAGATAGGGAAAGGCAAAGAAAGGACATAGAGAAAGCATTAAAAGTATGCATCCATTAAAATGTGCGGAGAAATAGTGCCTCCCATCTAATGGCCCTAGCGAGTCCTTCCCAGTGTCATTGAGAGTGGATCTAAAGTTCAGGCAGGGACATTCCAATGGAAAACGTAAGTGAGAGCTTTACCTGTTGACGGTGGAAGCTCCACTCTCCTAAGCCTTGGGAAGGGGCAGAGAGGCACAGATTTGCTCATTTCTAGTGGCAAACGGGGTTCATTAAGCCCCAGCAGCATTCACACCAGCAGAAGGTGATAAACTGTGAATGTCCACGTCAAGGGATTGTGAGGAGAATGCCAAAATGTAAGGTGCAGAGAGTAAGACACAAAGGAAAAACGTGCTTGTTTTAAATAAACAGGTCTTTTCAATGTTTGGCCAGCTTTCCAAAGGGATTTGGCATTTGCTTTGTTTTTACTCTAATGAGGATCTGATTTTCTAGTGTAGAACTACTAGAAATCTTTAATTTTGTGGGGGGAAGAAATGTTCTTTTTGTTGTATTTAATATATATTAAGGTGTTCTTAGAAATGGTAGGGCTAGTGAAATTAATTTTAGCCCTAAACAAATAAGGTAAAGAACATGAATTAGGGCGGCTATGGCATCTTTTTCAGGCTAACGATGCCTCATTAAGAGTCTACTGAGCATAGCGATGTAAAGACTAGGTTGGTTAGTCGGGTCCTACTGGCAATCCTTCACCATCATCATCACAATCATCATCATCGTCGTTGTCATGACAGCAACCCCTGTTGGGGTTCATTGCTAAAAGCAATTTACATTCATTATCTCAGTCTTCCTAACACTTCTATTAGGAGGTATTGGTTTCACTATTTTATAAATAATAAATTGAGGATCAGAAAGATTAAATAACTTGCTTTAATAATTAGCTATAGATCACATGGCTAAGGAAATGTTGAAGCTAAGTTTTAATTTGTGTATTTCTGATTCCACAATTTCAGATGTCCTGAGGAATTCTGAAAACCCAGAAACCAAGTTCACTCTAGGTCAGTTAGGCTGAAAGCCACACCTAAACCTAGTTGAAAAATGGGGTACACAGTAGTTGTTTCTGCCACCCAGCATCAACTTCCCCTTCTTATGAAAAAAATATTCTGTTCGTCTTTTAGGGGAACTGTTAATGTGTTCCAAGAGAAGTTAGCTCCATACTTGACTTTAAGAATGGAACAGGAGACCCAGGTATAAACCAATCAAAATATCCTATCCCCCTAACCAGATCAGGTGAATCGGAGCTAATGAAACTCAATTCTGGGACATTGCATTGGTTTGTGCCATCATTGAAGCAGACTTGCTTTTTTCTATTAGACTTGAAGTTGGAAGGATGTAACCTAGAACTGCTGCAGCCTCTTGCAGTCCCAGAGAGGAAGTCCATTTGAGGATAGAACCAATGGAGGAAAAGGCAATTAAGGAGAGGCGGAGGGCAAGAACCTGGGTCCTGGCCACATCATCTGAACCCTGCTGAAATCTGCACCTAAAGCTAGACTAATGCCGTAGTCTTTCCAGTTGCTTTGGATTGGGTTTTCAGTCACTTGCAACAAGAGTTCTAAGTGGGTCTGATTCTCAAGATAAGTAGATGACTGCCAGTTGCCCCTGTCTCTCTGCAATCCTCCTTTTGCCCTTGATGCTGGTATCCTATACTGCCAGTCCCTTCTCTTCACACATCACTACTCTGTCCCCTTCCAGTATCTCAGCCAAAGTACTGAAGGGCTTTGGTCCACTGTTCTTAACCCGGGGCCTTTTCTTTCTTCTGTCTCTCCTTTTGCTTTTGGGTTTGTTTCAGAGAAGACCTGAGCTGTTCTTGGAAATGAATCCTACCTACTTCTCTTGCTCAAGGCTGTATTCAACTTCATAGGGTGGATAAAGTTTCTTCCAAACAAAACCAAGTAAAGAGACTGTGGGAAAATGGTTCATTTCATTATAAAGGGATCCAGAATTCCTGGAGAGCCATAAATTCTATAACAGAGAGATGGATTTATTTACTGAGTAAATGAAGATTTTTGTCTATCTGCATTGTGCCAGGTGCTATTCTAGGCACTTTCCCCATTAAGCTTACACCCTAGAGGGGGAAGATGGCAAGGAGATGGGTATCTGGACAGAGGGAATAGCAATTACAAATCTGTCTCTGCCTAAAATAGTCTTTGAAACTATTTTCAACGTCAAGTTCCATTTAATGTAGTTATTGAAAACAGCATGTTGTGAAAAAACGATGTATAAGAGGCTGAAGATTGTTGTTCATCAGACTTTGAAGTAGCTCTTATTGAGTCCACCAATTTATTAAAAAATAAAATTAATCAAGGAAGGCAACATGGTGTGTAGAAGAAGCAGTTGAGAAGGAGTTAGGAAATACTGGAGGTAGACTCAGTTTAGTCATTAACTGTAGATGAATAGACTTCATTTATTTTTTAGTTTTATAATCTATGAAATAAAGACAATAATCTACTCTACCAACTTTATAGTTATTCTGAAAATCAAAATGATAGTTCCATATATATGGGAAGTATTACCCATATCTGAATTTTGAGATGTATCTATATATCTCTCTCTATATAATGTCTACCATTTTTAGTGCTTTCTATGGGACAGGCTCTGAATGAATAACATAATAGCCCAATAGTTGGAACTATTGTTATCCTCGTTTTATAGATGAGGACAAGTTAAACAACTTGCCTGAGGTCACATATCTAGTTAGAGGCAAAGCTGAGCTGTAAATACAGAGGCCTCATGCTTAATCCCTACCCATTATTATCATCTGAGATGCCAAACTACTAGTTTCTAGAATTCTCACCAAGGCAAATTAAATCTTTAGAGTTGATTTTTCAGAGTTGTCAGTCATTTCCTTCCTACTTCAGAAATGTTTTCTTAGATAATTTAATACCCCTTCTCTGCAAAGAGCAGCCCTAATCCTTGGTTAGACTAGGGAAAAATATGTGACCTAAAATGGAAATCAGACATAGAGGGACTGGACTCATTAGCTAGTTGCAGGGCATAGCCTGTAGGGAAATTGTACTGGAATGAATGGCGCTTCCTCCCTGCCCCCATCCATAAAAAAGATATGGCCACTTGGAACCTGTGAATGTGAATGTGACCTTATTCGGGAAAAGGGTCTTTGCAGATATAAATTAAGGATTTTGAGCCTTAAATCTGAAGACGAAGTGCTTTTATAGGAGCCAGAAGAGGAAAAGACACACAGAGAAGAAAAGGGCCATGTGAAGACAGAAACAGAGATTGGAGTTACGCAAGACACAAACCAGGGAATGCCTAGAGCAGGGGTTCTTAACAAGAGGTCCATGAGTTTGAATTGAAAAAAAAAAAAAA
>JAQZBX010028483.1:0-12720 GCA_029593785.1 Cabassous unicinctus | reverse complement strand
CCTTCCAAAGATGTATGGCCTGGAGGATAACTTGATTTTGGATTTCTGGTATGCAAAACTGTGAGACAATAAATTTCCGTTGTTGTAAGCCACCCACAGAAAACTAATAGGGTGGTGTTGATACAGGAACTGAGCACTCCATGAGAGGATAGTACATAGGTCCATGAAGAAGAAATATACTCATAGAGAAGTAGAGATGACAGCTCAGAGGAGAGAGAGATGGAAACAGAAAGAGAAGCAGAATGAGAGAGACAGAGAGACAGAGAGACAGAGAAAGAGAGAGACAGAGAGACAGAGAGAGAGAGAGAGAGACAGACAGACAGAGAGAGAGAGAGATTGAGAGGGAGGGGCAAAGATGTAGAGAAACAGACACTGAGAGAGACTGAGAAATACTTCTTGGTTCCTGATCACATTCTCTTCCTATTTCTAGTTCTTCCTGAGGCACAACCACTCTTCCTGCCTTTGGGTTCTGTGAGAATTTCGTATGCAGAAAACATGCTTAAATAATTGGATGCTATGTTTCTATGAACTATCTTCTGGTAGAAGAGTCAAATTAGTATTATTTCATTCTTAGTGAACCATGTACAAAGCTTTGGATGACTAAAGGAATTGAACTTTGGAAGTACCCAGCAGTTCTTCCAGCCTTTTTCTGTCTGATGCACCATGTGGTTTGCTACTAAGTTAATCTTGTTAAAAATGTTGTTTTGATTATGTCATTGGCCTGTCAGCATTGGGACACCAAGAAGGGGTTCCTTCCTCCCCCCTTCCCTCCCTTTCTTCTTTTTAGCAGGGAAAAGTCCAAGTTTAAATTTACCTTCAAGAGCTTTCACAACATGCTGTTTTTCAATTTTCTCTCCAGTGACTCACCTTCATCCTCTGGACCAGTCAAATTTTTCAATCCACTGTTCCCTGGTTTTTCTTCTCTTTCCATTTTGGTTGACCCAGTGAAATGCTTCCCCTGTTTATTCTGCCTATCAAGATTCTACTCATCTGTTAGAACATGGTGCTGATCCCTCTGTCTGTGATGCTTTTCTTGGTCTTTCCTGTTCACAATAATTCTTCCAGCTTTGTATTCTAATAGCATTGTTTACTCTATGCATGGAACAACTGAACATATTTTGCCTAATAAAATTTCCTGTGAGGTGTATTGAACCTTTATTATAACATTTTATCATCTTTTCCATTTTCTCTCATTTATTTCCCCCAATAAGCCTGCAAAACTTAAATATTTCAACTAAAAACAAAAATGAGGGTAGGAACCTCATGGGATCTGATGTGATTTTTAAAACACCTCCACAAAGTGCCTTGAACTTGGTGCTTGAGAAGACCTTGACAACAGTTAATCTTCTCCTTTAGTCCCTAATCCAGGGGTCATTAAGGAGAAAGAAATAAGAATTCAATGGAGTTAAGACTTAGTGTGTTTTCAGGCACAGAATATAAGAAGACAATTATGGCAGTTTGAGATTATTTATGAATCCCCAAAAGAGAAAGATTATGTTTGTAAACTAATCTCTTCCTCTGGGTATGATACCTTTTGATTATATTAAATTCATTTGAGGGGCCTTTGATTAGATTACATGTTAAGGTTGCTTTTAGGGCTTTTTTGGTTCCGCTCAGGTTGAGTCCCTGCCCCCTTGCTGGTTCTGATCTAAATGGACTCACACAGACAGGCATGCAGGAAGAGAAAGCGCTGTCATTTTTGATCCTGCCATGTGACAGAAAGAAGATTCAAACAGATGAGGCCCTGGGGAGAGTTGAGCCATTTGCCTGATAGCTTATAGCTGAGATTGGGAAGAGAGCAGAGCAGCTGAGTCTGAGAGAGGGAGTCCAGATGGGAAGGTTGAAACCTCGCAGAAATGGGCAGCCATCTTGTTTTACCACGTGGCAACACACTGGGATCAACCGTAGCTGACTTTGGTGAGAAAACTTCTCTGCTGATGCCTTAGCCTTAGAACTGTAAACTTTTACCCCCAAATAAACCCCCATTATAAAAGCCAAATATTTCTGGTACTTTGCATGGGCAGCCCTTTGGTAGACTAATACAGAAATATATTTATGTTTATTTTCAGATATTTTAATAATAACGTTTCCTGAAAAGAAAATAGAAAAATAGGACCAGTAGTAACCAATTACAATCATTAACATTTCTAGTTTCTTGTGATTTGGAAAATAATGCCACCATCATGTTTTAAAATTCATGGCCATGTATATTTGGAAAACTTTTCTTACCTTTGGACTTTCCACTGAAGATTACTTATTTAAAATGCTTCACCTATGATTTCTTACTTTCGTTTCTTAATTCTCATGTTAAATTCTTTTAAGTTTTTAATCCACATGTATCTATTTAGTTCCCTTTATCATTTTAATATTTGTTATATAAGTCTAACAGTAGAGGTTTACTCTGCCTATTATTAAATTGTAGGAGATTATTGATGCAGGTTGACTGTGAACTTATACTAATGCCAAACCTCAAAGAAAAATCCCAGGATTTTATGTTCAGTTTATTGGTCCTTGGAGAATGCCATTAAACATCCTACATTTCAAGGATTTGCAATAAATTAAACATATGGTTTGAACTTTTCCTCTGTCAAGTGAGTTTATGATTTGTGAAGACAGTTTTAGAAAATGAATTTCTCTTTTTCTCTAAGGGCTGTATAGAAAGGCAAAAGAAATATTTTTGTACTTCTTTTTATTAGAGTTCTCTTTCAGCTGCAGAAGTGACCTTCCTATAGGTGTTGATACTAACTGTCTTTCTTAACTACTTTGCTTCTTCTTTCCACAGAAGTTTGGGCTGGGCCTGAACTTGTCACTAATACTTAAATTGTAGACACTCATATGCCAGGATTTGGAGTGAACATGTTTTGGTAGAATGGCTTGGCAAGTTATTTCTACCTATAGATAATACTTCTGTCTTGAAGGAACTGTCACTGGAATGGAATGGAAGGAAATCGGCCTTGTTGGGTGTACCTGGAAGCCTCCCATGAGTTAGGATAATCCAGTCACTGCTTTTGTGTCCTATGGAGGCCACTGGTGGAGGGAACCCAGGAAATATGCTCTAGTGGTTCTCCTAGGCATCTCTTAGATGCTCTCTGAGGTCTTCATCTGTTCCAGAACAGTTTAGAGGGTGAAGACTTGCTCTGAGGTGGAGCTGAGATATCTAAGAAAAATTGGCCTTCTTTGGAGCTCTTGCTGGAGAGTGGTGTTAGGCCTGGCCTCTGCGGGATGCTCATTTTGAGGTGTACTGCTTGGTCTTATTTAGTACAATGTTCAAAAAAATAAGAGACTTTTAGAACTAGAAGGGACTCTATGTATAGTTAAAACACACTCTAAGTGAATCCTTCCTTGACCTCTTTACTACAAAAATTAACACTGATTACCCATTTTCCATAGAAGTGGTGAAGTAGGACCCCAAGCTGCTTTCTACAGCCCACCAATTGTTCATTACATGGAATGTTCAATTTAATTCCTACTTGATTAAATATACAGAGAATGTTTCACTGTACAAAGCGTTCTCCTATGTAATGCGCCATGCTTGCCTTAATGAAGATAACAATCTGCCAACTCAATAAAATAACCAAGGATATATGAAGTCTGGCCTAACTACTCAGTAATATTTTAGGTTCTATTTGATGTTCAAGAGGTGAAGAAGACATGGTTCAATTGATTTTTAACATTTATTGAGCACCCATCGTGTCCAAGACCTTGAGACAGGAGCCAAAATGAATGATGTGGCATCTGCTCTCCAGGGGCTGGGATACTCTTCTGACATGGGTGGGCCCCCTTAAATTGTACTTGGTTAGATGGATGGGAGAATATGGTAAAAGCATGAGAGTGTGAGTAATAAAAGAGTGACAGTACTCAGGGATTTCAAAGTAATATGAAAATACAAAGGAAAAAAGAAAGTAAATCATAAAAGCATAATTTCATACAAATTTAAAAATGGATTCTGTTGTCTGGGATGAAGGAATTCAAAGCGTTTGATTGTAACTATTGAGTCACAAGCATTATTTCTTAAAACTGCTTCTTAAATTATCAGGTGTGGCAAGTCACACACATAATGCCTTAAATGGTGGTAAGATTTGCAGTTGGCCTGTGGAGGCTTATTTTTTTGTTGTTGTTCTATTGTCAGTCTCCTTTAAAATATTTTGGGGAAAAACCCAACAGCCTTTGCATGTGGGAGACAAAATGTACTTGATAATATGCTTTCAAATATGATTTCCTTCCTTCCATCTTCCCTTTGGGCACAGCTCCCAGAAAAATCTTCATACCTCATAAAAATCACCAACTTTATTAAAGTTTAGCTCTGGCTAGTCTTTCTCTGCCCCAAGAAAGAGTGTATTATCAAGTACATTTTGTCTCCCACATGCAAGGCAGGTTTGTATAGAAAAGGGAGTAATCTAAAGGATGGGCTAAGGGAATAGATTTCTGTTCAAATCATTTGTCTATTCAGTGGGTTATAAAATTCCAAAAAAATAAGCGCAATCTGGGCCTTGGCAAGGTTAGGCATTTGTTTGGACTAAGGTTATCCTTTTGGGTTACGTGCCCCTTGTATAAAATGGGGGAAAGAAGAGTGGGATCATGTGACTATGCGAAGAGTTGGGGGAATTAGCATTTCTTAAGCATTTGCTGTGTTGTAGATGGTTTACTGTATGTTAAATCATTTATAGTTTCAGTAACAACCTTCTTAACTAGGTATTGTTAGCTCCATTTTACAGTGAGAAAACTCAGAAAATCTTAGACATGCCACAGAGATTGTGGCTTGTTAGTGACAGAGCCTAGAAGAGCCTCTGGGTCTATCTCATGCTAAAGTCTTGTTTTCTTTCTTGTAACGGTTCTGCAGTTCTATGTGTCCCATCGGTTAATTTTGTCTTGTAAATGTTTTAACAATTTATGCCTAGAGGATGCCTACTTAGTTGTATCAGTTCCCTCCTTCCCTTTCCTTTTCTGCTTCCAGAATAGTCAGGGGTCTCCAATGGGCCACTCATAGGATCAGGGTAGGTGGGAGAGGGATAGCAGGAGATTTGGAGTCAGAAAGAGTTGTTCTCCAATGTCAGCTCTGCCACTTAGTAGCTCTGTGACCTTGGACAAGTTTCTTAATGTCTCTATGCTTCAGTTTCTTTATCTGTGAAATATAAGCAATAAGATATACCTTCCAGGGTTTTTGTGCAAATTACCTGGGGCATATAAAACATCCAGCTGCAGTGATTGGCATCTAGTAAATGTCCCATCAGTGGGAGCTACTGATGTAGCGGGGGGCTACAGAAGTTGGGGGCGGGGGGGGTGGAGGGAGAATTGTTATTCTGGCTACCCTCCCCACCTCTAAGTGGTATTCCAGCTCCCATCAAGTTCTCCACCTTGGTTTTCCATTTTCTCTGTAAATTGGAACTCAGAAATTATAGATTTTAACTATTTCTGATGAATTTATACCTTTTGGGAAACTTAATCGCATCCAATACCATTAAGGTCTTTTGTAATACACAACTTGAAATCAAGAGACCACTTGATTTCCATATAACAAACCAGAATTGATAGAAAACAGTTGACTATGACTCCTAGAGGACAGGAGAGGACTGGTCATTACCCTGGGTAGTTATTGTGTGGTTTATAGCGAGCTGCTATCTGAAAACAGGCACCCTTGTTGGTGACCAGTGGATCCCTGGTGGATCATAAGTGTCAACCATTATTGGAGAGCTCCAGATTGTTTTTCTTTAAAGGTTTCAGTGTCTCTCTGAAATAAGCATAAACATAAACATTAGTAATCCTGGGCTTTGGTCAGTATGTGAGGAATAAGTTTCACCATTCCTGTGCTGGGAGGAAAAGCTCAAGTAGATGAAAAGAATTCTCCAAAGTTCACCCTAAGCTCGGGGGCCTGAGGCCAGAGCCAGCTTCTGCTCCTTGCCCCCACTGGAGATGCTCACTCCTCTCAGTGCCGTTTCCATAGACATCGGGAATGAAGGGACAGGACCAAGAGTAAAGCAGCAGGCCAGCAGGCCTCTTGTCCCCCAAACGCAGTGGGCTTTTTTTATTCAACGCCGTGGGCCTTCCAGGGCCTGGAATGCAATGGAGGCCGGTGCCTCACTCAGTCCGGCAAGGAGCTTTATAATCATGGGAATGAGGACATCAACGGGCCTAGAGGGTTTTTCCCTGATTAATCTGAATTATTGCATGTTTAAAAATATATCCCATAAATATTATTCCCAAAGAGGAGAAAGGGAAGACTCCTGGGGAAACAGGACTGAACAGGAAAACAGGGCCTCTGGAGCCAGGCTGCCGGCCTTCAGGGCTCAGCCTCGCCACCTGCTTCCTGAGGGTCCTGGGGGCAAGTGATGCCCCCTCTCCCAGCCTCAGTTTCCTCATCTGGAAAATGAGGGTATTCCCGTCTGCCCCCGTTGCTAGCCTAAAGTCCTGCCCATCTTCCAAGTTCCCTTCAGATGCCCTCCGTGGGCCTCTCCCCAGGTCCCCCTCCCTGGCACCCTGCCCACTGTCTCTGTGCTGCTCCTTGGGCACTCCCCCACGTCGTAAAGATGAAAAGGGAATAAGCTATCTGAAAGCAGAGGCTGAGGTGTAAACTCTTTTGCACAATGCCTTAAGTAGAACAGCTTCAACAACTGCTAATTGAATGAATGAAATCTTATATGCCAGGCACCGTGCCATCTGCTTTGTGTGGGTCATCTCTAATCCTCACAAAACTCTGTGAAGGAGGTGCGATTGTTTTTGACATTTTTACATAGCTGACTATATCCTATGTTATTAAGTGCTGAGACTCAAACCAAACCAATCTTAAGGAATAGGTGAATACAAGGAAATGAGGGTTAACATTTTTACTGCTCTTATATGCCAAACACTGGTTTACTATTTATGTTCACGGACTCATTTAATCCTCAGAGTAATCTGATGAGGTAGATATTATTATTATCATCATCCACATTTTGTGGATGAGAACATGGAGGCACATAGAATTTAGGTAATTTTCCCAGGTTCACATAGCAAGGAAGTAATGAGCAGGGATTCAAATTTAGGCAGTCTGGCAGATTATTTTAATTTGCAATTAAACTCTTTACACCAGGGTAAGGGCTTTTTTTGGTGGCGGCTTCTTGGGTAATAAAATAGATACTGAACCTTGTTGAGGTTAAATGTGATGGCTTCATATAAAATTAGTTCCCTGGAGTGGATGTAGCTCAGTGGTTGAGTGCCTGCCTCCCACGTACGAGGTCCTGTGTTCAATCCCTGGTACCTCCTTAAAAAAAAAAATCACTTCCCCTCTAGTTTCCAAAGTATAATTCTCTTTACATACCTACATACTACTTTGGAAACCTAAAATGTACAAAAATTGCCTAATCCATGAATCTTTATGAGTGCTCAAATTTTTATGAAGATTTTGAAACCAAGTTAAAAAATAAAATTTTTCTAACAGGGCCCATTCTGATTTCTTGTCTCCATAAATCTGTGAGAAATTTTTGTTTGTTCTCCTCCTCACCACCTTTTTCCCAAAGCATCTGTGGCCTGGTTAACAGAAATCCTGACAAAATAGCAAATAAACAATTCCTACTTAGTATCCTGCTTTAAGCCCTCTCTGGATTCCAGTATCCCAAATGGAAATTTAAATGACTCCCAAATGGTTAAGCTGCTCCATGCTCATGGTTAAACCGGGGACCACGTGGATTGTAGTTTGAGATTGACCGACCTCGCTGGCTGACCTTTGACAACTTCTCTGGGTGTAAATGTCCTCATCCGTAATATGATTAATAAGGTGGCCTCCCTTTTTTCTCTTCTAGGAAGACCATAACTGGAATATTGTGCTCAGGCTGGGTATTTACTCTTATGATACTAGCACCAGTTGTAATGGAAACAAATGCTATGAAGAAGAATATGTAAAATGGCAATCCAGCCTAGTAAGAGAGGTCAAGAAAGGCTTCAAACCTTTTTGTCCACTCTGTCTTCCTTGTACGCCATCTGATTTTCTCAGTCTGCCCTGCTTCTTCATATGAATATTCTGTTTGGATTATCATCTCTGGACAGTGCCTCCCGGAGCGTTCCCTTATTTCATTTTATTCCTTCAAGCTTACAGGTCCTATCCCTACTCCCAGCTCTCCCAGCTTAGACTCCCAAACACCCCAGGCTGAAGGCTCCATTTCCTGCTTCTCAGGAGGGGAAACCCGACCCCACACACAGGACCTTTCATCATTAGGTGTGGCAGAGTGCCTAACCGTAGAGAAGCTTAATGAGTATTTGTTGAATAAATTATGCATAAATATATTGAGCAATTAGGACTTGTTCAGAAGAGAGCAATTGTGATGGTAAGAGATTAAGGTCATTGGCAACTGAGGAGTTCAAACAACTTAACTAGGTGGGAAGAGTGTTGAAAGTTCAAGAGTTAGGAGTTTGCACTAGATGCACTTTAAGGTCTACTATGACCCAAGGCACTGGCAGAGCTAGGAATGGAAGCTGAGTCTCTTAGCTACTCTATTCACAACACTTTTCAGACCGGACTTAATTGTGACATTTTAAATGGTCCTTGGCTTACACTTGAAATAGCTATTTAATGAAAAGAGCCCATCACATTGGTCTTCCCCCTTGTCCAGAAGGTCATTTCTCCTGAAGGTGTTAGTTTCCATATGCTGTATTAGCTGTACAAAAGCCTTCACATGCCTGAGGGCTTCTCTCCATGGAGATGCTGACTCACTTGGCCTGACAACTTTTAACAGATTGATGTAACCTGTCAATTCAGTGGAACAACCAGCTTGAGCTATTCACTCATTTTTACATTGATTCAACAGGATGTTTGATTGAATGGATTGAAGCAGCAGATTATTTCTGCAAGTGCACAGAACATCAGAACCCAGCAGGTAGTATTTAGACATGAAGCTGAGTGCACACTCACACCTTCACATGCATATTTTGTCCCGAAAAGAATGGAATCAGGGTTGGGGACTTTTCATCTTTATTATTAAAAGCATTAAGAACCTATTTATTCTGGGAAATATGCAACATAAAATAGAGACAAGATATTTGACTACCCTCTAGGGGTTTGTAATCTAACAAAAGAATGGCTCAGACATCCTCACTACCTCCATGAACTGCACTTGCCCTTTTGCTCACATATGATATAAAAGTACATTGACTGAATAAATACAAAATTCTGAAATTTGCATGTTTAGGCAGAGTGAATTCTAGAAGAGATTGCCACTTCTTTTCCAATGGACAAGGGTAAGAAAATAGAGACTGCGGTAGCTTTTTAAAAAATATTAATGAAAAGCTCAGCATATTGGTAGAGTAGGGTGAGGCAGGGCTAGAATAGGGGCAAGGATGAGGGCACTATTCTAGGATGGGATGTGCCCTGGGAGAATCTTGGAGGCAAGAATGAAATGATCAGAGTCATAGAAGAACAAAGCTGTTTTAGGAGCTGGATGAGAAAAGGAAATAAAGGTTCAAGTCATGAGGTAAAGGATTTTGGGAACCTATTACCTTGTTCATATCTTTGGTTCAGTGAGAAGCTGCTATAACTCTTAAGGCAGTGGTGGAGTAAAAAACACGAAACCCTTTGGCTAAAATGTTGAGGCTCAACAGAGGCAGTTCGTTGAATATAGGATTCACAGGGAAAGATGGTCAAGACCTAGTTTATGGATCTTACTATAGGAAAGGAAGGGACAGGATTTGTAGTGTGATGTGTCTTCATGTTCTTACAGGTTCTGCTTTTGATCTTAACCATGCCCTTCACCTTGGCTCTGTCTTTGATATTTTGTCCTTTGTTATTCACTGGGTCTTTGTCATAGGAAATGCAAAAACTGTTCCAGAACATCAGCACCTGATCTGCCATTTTCAGGTAGGAATGGTAATGTTTCATCCTTTAACCTCTTCTGTTTCTGATGTTAATTTTGCAAATGTCCACAATTTGCTATGTGACTTTCCTGCTGTACAACTTTTTGATGGTCACATAGGCCTATTCTTTTTCACAGATGACCTCTTTCACCTTCTCAGGTAAGGAAGAGGAGAAGTCTGGCCTTGGTTTAGTGACACTGAATTGCACCAAGAAAATCTTAGCTATGCAGCCAAGAAATTTTCTTCCATAAGGAGGACTATGAGATATTCCAGAAATATTTCTGGAATATCTCATAGTCCTCCTTTCAGTTTTACCTTCCATGCAACAGTGAAGTTTCATGTCATTTCATTTCTTTCCATTACTGTAGAAGGCTTAAGTGATCCTTAATCAGGTTCAACTACCCATTTTTCCCTGTCTTTGTTTAAGATGCTAACATTAATCAAAGCTGTAGTTCTGGAGAATTGTGAATATTCCGCACACAAAATCTCATACTGATTTTTATTGGATTAAAGGAGGAGCTGATAAATAGCACTCCCCCTCCTCTGTTTTCAATTTATAACCACTTGAAAAAAGTGAGAGAGGACATTTTAAAAGTGAAGATACAATGTTGTTTTTATTACTGAAAAAGTTGTTACAGCATGTGTAGTGAGCTGTAATCAATGTGGTCAGCTGGGCTTCCTGATTTAGTCCCTCTTCCTCTCGTTTGTTTATTAGCCTCCTCACAGGCCACTCTTCTCTCTCTCTCCCCCTGCAGCTACATCTTTCTCACAGCTGGGACTTGCAATTTCCCCTCCTTGGCTGATAGGAGCTGGCCCTACATCTTGTTCTCCTTCTGTCCCAGGTCCTCCTCTTCCCTAGAGTAAAAAAAATAAAATAAAAACGAGAGAAGGGCTGCAGAAAAGGTCTGAGGATGGCAACCGTGCTAGGAAGTTTTTGCAAAATGCTCCCGCTGTGCACACAAAAACAAATAGCATTTGGTCCCAACCCACCTCCTACCCCCAAGCTGGCTTTTCCAGGACAGACAGTGTCTCCCATGGACCATCAGCCTATGAGAGCTTCAGAGGGTCCATGGTGATGTTAAAAAGAGTCACAGGCTAAACATCTTGGGCAGTTCGAGGCTTACAGAGAACCCAGCCATGTTTCTGTGAGCAAGATGAATCATGGTCATCAGTAAAGCTCCATCCTAGAACAGGTAGGTTTCTGAGGAGGTCTAATTACAAGACTCTGGTAAGTTCTTTAACTCCACACACTGAGGCAGAAAACTAAATAGCCCAACTTAGTAAGGGAAACAGGAGAAAAATCTGTTTTTATCTCAAGCACAGCTTGTTCATACCCTCCTAGTATGTATCAGATTTAATGATGTTTATTCTTCTCTTCTGAGAAAAATGTAGAATGGATAAACTGTGACTAGTAAGTAAGTTTCACCATGATCTGCGTGTTTTTTTCCCAGAAAGAGAAAATTCATTTATGGCAGCAATTGAGGCAAGTCACTTTCAGAATTCCTGCAAGAAACTTCCAAAAATTCTGCAGCTCTGTCCAGTGCAGTGATTGAAGTCCAGAGCTGACTCTTCCCATGGACTTTACCTCAGATGGGGTGGTAGAGTCAGGACTAGCTGACTTTGAAACAATTAATCCCTGGTAGACAAAAAAACCTCTGACTCAAAATGTAGGGATCCCAGATTTACTCCAATTTGTGAAAAAATTCGTTCTACCAGCAGACAGCTGAAACCAGTGTGGGTGATATTTGAATGTTGTTTAGGCTTGTTTGGAAAGAAAATAAAAGGACTAGATGCTGAAATGTCAGCCTTCGTGCTTTATTTAAAGATAATCAACATTAGGCTTAGACCAAAGAAAGTTGTTCCTTCTGGTTTTATAAAATTTCAAAAATACTCAGGGCAGGAGCAGCATTTTCAAATTTGTGGAAGTGCTGAAGGATGGGCCTGAGGTAACACCTTTCGTTCCCTCCAGACTGCAGGTAGCCTCACTGCAATCCAGAAGCTTCCGCCTCCCCATTGATAGACCTGGAGGACTTGATGAGTTTTAGTCAGTAGCAGGAGGCTGCAATGTGTGGGGACCTCCTGGCCAGTGGCCTTAGGCCCACCAAGGAGCAAGAGGAACCAGCCTCTCGGCAGATGCTAGCATGTCACCCAGGGTCAAAATCAGATGGGCCACCTGTCAATGGGAACTGATGCTAAGGCTCAGAGCATGCCAGCTTGAAGCCTAGAGACCCACTCTCTTCCCTTCTCCCATAGTTCAAGAGGATGATGTACAAGGGGTCCTTTCTGTAGGCATAAACCTTCAGGGAAGAAGGAAAGAAAGGAGAGACTCCTTGAGAAAGGAAAGATCTGATAAAGAGTTTGAATTTTTACTGACTGAAATGAACTAAAAGTTCCAGTCATATTTAAATGGCTATTATAATTTTTTTCTGTCATCCTTGGGAAAGGGAGCCTGACAGCAAGATTGAGATCAGGTATAGGTAGCAGAGGAAGCTACATTTGAGTAGACACCAGATTGTAACATGTAAATTTTAGCTCTGCTGCATGTGCATATTGAGGGATGATGGTGGGAGACTGGAAGATGGGACTCTTCACCTCTGGAAAATGTGTGCCTCCTTGCTAATAAGTGTTTGCATGCATGGCATAATTCCATCTGATACTTTCTTGGTAATGAGGTTGTGGGATAAGAGACCTATGCCCTCACTCTAGTTCTTGCAGGCTATCAAAACCTATCAAAAAGAATCTTGGGGGCGGATGTGGCTCAAATGGTTGGGCGTCCATCTGCCATATGGAGGGACCTGGGTTCGATCCCTGGGACCTCCCGGTAAAATAAAAAAAAATAAAAAATAAAAAAATATATATATATAGAAGGCGCATGGGCTGCCAGGCTGTGTGTGCCAGTGA
>JAQZBX010028482.1:0-27789 GCA_029593785.1 Cabassous unicinctus | reverse complement strand
CTCCTGGGGTGGCCGCCGGAAGTGCTCCTGGGGCGGCCGCCGGAAGTGTTCCTGGGGCGGCCGCCGGAAGTGTTCCTGGGGCGGCCGCCGGAAGTGCTCTTGGGGCGGCCGTCGGAAGTCCTCCTCGGGGGAATGCCGGAAGTCCTCCTCGGGGGAACGCCGGAAGTCCTCCTCGGGGGGCCGTCTGAAGTCCTCCTCGGGGGGCCGTCTGAAGTCCTCCTCGGGGGGCCGCCTAAAGTCCTCCTCAGGTGGTCGCCTCCAATCCCCCTGGGGAGGCCGCCTGAAGTCCTCCTCGGGTGGCCGCCTGAAGTCTCCCTCAGGAGGTTGCCTCCAGTCTTCCTCAGGGGGCCGTCTGAAGTCCTCCTTGGGAGGACGCCTGAAATCCTCCTCAGGTGGCCGTCTCCATTCCTCCTCTCTAGGATGCCTGAAGTCCTCCTCCCAAGGACGCCTGAAGTCTTCCTCAGGAGGCTGTCTGAAGTGCTCCTCCCGAGGACGCCTGAAGTCCTCTTCTCGATGCCTGAAGTCCTCAGGGGGGTGCCTATCAGGCTGTCTGAAATCGCCCTGGGGATGCTTGAAATTGTCCACTTGCCTGAAGTCCTCTAGCTGATGTCTGAAGTTTTCAGAAGGACCAACTGAGTATACTGGTGGCTCTTTTGAGTCAAATGAATTGGAATGGTCATCTCTCTCACATGACTGTGAACGGTCTTGCATTTTCTCACTGGACATCAAGGAAAAATTTACACCAAACTCCCGCATTTGTGCCTCAGATATAAGTCTTAACAACACCTCTGTCCCCAAGAATCTTCGTCGGTTTAAACTTTCAGCTTTCAAGGCCTGTTCTTCTGACTTAAATTTCACCAATGCTTCTCCCAGACCAACTCCTTTGTCATCATAAAGCAAATATATATCATCTTCAGCAAGAGAAAAGTCAGCAAAGAACTTCTGCACTTCAATTTTTGTGACATCAAATGGAAAATTTCTTATATATATGCATAGTTTCTGACCAGGGTAGCCTTCTTGAGAGTATTTTTGTGAAACATGTCCAGGTCTCTCTCTCTCTATTGACCCTGGTCTTTTCTTTTCATAACATTCAATGAACTTC
Source organism: Cabassous unicinctus (assembly GCA_029593785.1). Lineage (NCBI taxonomy): Eukaryota > Metazoa > Chordata > Mammalia > Cingulata > Chlamyphoridae > Cabassous > Cabassous unicinctus. The sequence goes on along the minus strand of JAQZBX010028482.1, from coordinate 26,687 downwards.
AGCATTTGTTTTCTAGAAACTGGATCAATGTGAACTGGACGATACTGTAGAACAGTCTTATGTAAACCCAGAGCAGTATTATAGTCTTTCAGAGTCTTGAATACCACAAAGGCATATCTTGTTCTTCTTTCATCTTTATATAAAAACTTAATCTGTTCATTAGTCAGATCAGTATCTCTAAAGAAATTTCTTAAATCTCTTTTGTTAATACTTAAGGACAGATTTTTTAAGTGAACATAAAATCCAAGAGGGGAACGAGAACGTGTTCTTCTGGGAGATTTTGAATGAGACCATTTTCGGAATTGTCTTTCACTAATTCCTCTTGGTGGAGAATGTTCTTCAGCTCTCATAGGAATATCTTCTTCCTTAATTGCATTACCACCAAACTCAATCCACTGTTGCTCTGAGCCTTGCATTACTTCTATAAATCTTGAACCCATAAAACTTCTATGACATTTAAGACCTCCTGAAGCATCAATACAAGAAGCAAATTTTACTATGGCATCACCATTATTTCGGCCATCATGATGTTTTAAGAAAATTACTCCATCCACACACAAACCAGAGAAAAAAACACGTACATCATCTTCATTTACTAAGTAAGGTAAACCCCGCAGAAACAAGTAAGGATTCTCAGCCTTCAATGGCCGTGTCTTTCTTGGCCTTAAATCACCATGTCCTGTACCATTAGTATGAAACTCAGCGTCTTGATCAATTGAAGAGCCATATCCAGAATTACTTGCTTCTTCCTTAACAGTCTCAACAAAATCAGATAGGCTGCCAACCCCTGATGCCCCAGATCCTGGTCGCTCTCTTCCTGGGCGATCAGTTCTTTTCATGTCTATAGTCTTCTGCATTTCTGCCTTGCTACTAAGAAAGAGCTCTACAGATGAACCCTTGATAAACCCTCCTGAACGACTTATGGCACGTCTTGCATCTTCATCTGTTGCAAAAATAATAAAAGCCTCCCCAATATCCCCTCCAATTATATGCACTCCTCCATCAGGAATAGTCAATCCCGTGAAGAAGTGACGAATATTCACAGGCCCCGCAAGAAAAGGAAGCCCCAGTAAACGGATGACTACAGCCATGCTGAGCTCAAACCACAGCAATAATGACCTGCAGACAAAAAGGTACACATAATAGCAAGTCTTACTTTTTAAGTAATTTAGCCCAAATTAAGCTTAATAATTACTTGGTTCCTGCCACTTTCAGCATTTATAAATGAAAAGATACAAGTAAGATACAAATAAGCCAACTACCTTGACGAAACATTTCATATTATCTATCCTATATAGTATGAACATCAAAAATATCAAATCTTCCATTGTAAGTCTGCCAAATGCTGCTTCACAACAAGACCAAACTATTTTCAGACTCACTTAGAAGCATACCTTCTACTAAAACATGACAGTGCGTTGTGGATTAAAGTATTTTACCAACCACGATGAATTTTACATGTTTAGAAAGTTCATCTATGGTCAACATATAATTTCTGCTCATGATAATAAATTGCTTACCACTAGCGCATCACTGGCCAGACGTAAAAAACAGAAGCCATGTGTACCTAGACATTACATGTTTTTTGTCAAGCCTGTTTGAATTGCCTTAAGCTCTGAATATCTTACCTTTTTAAAATTTCTTGGAGACCTGTTAATTCTGTAAAAGCAACTTAACTGTGGAAAGAAAATGAAATATAATTAATCCTCAGGCCCTGTAATTAATCTTAAACTAATGCCAGACTTGGATATCCATTTCAGAATTACCTATCAAAAGTGAAGCAATATAAGGAACAATTATGGGCATGACAAAATGGTCTTCTTTGCTCCAAGATGATATTAATCTAGCAAAAAGGAGATACAAGAGAAAATGTAAAATCCAAGTAGACATCTGCAAATAATTTAAAAAAAAAAAAAAAAAGTTGAAAACAAAAAAATCCTACTGTTCCTTGATTAGAAGTAGCACAAGGGAAAAGGTGACGGAAATGTTCTCTATTTTGATTGGAGTGGTGGTTACATGGGTGTATAAATTTATCAAAACTCACTGAATTCTACCTTAAGATCTGTGCACTTCATTGTATATATATTTTATATCCATTTAAAAAAAAATTCCAAATAATTTTCCATCACTTCCACCCATGAAAAAAACAAGCATCTGAGTCATATTTATGTCCAACTCTTCTGCCATCTCCTCCCTTTTAAAACAAGACCAAAAAACACCAACACTTGACAGTCAAAAGCCATTTTAAAACAACAAATCCAAGTAACTGGATACTATTTAGTCTACAATTTTAAGCTTTACATACACATTTCCAAACATGGAATCAAATTTTTGACTCTTTGCATTTTTAAAACTAATCTAAAATATAAATTAGGCAAATAGTAAAATATCCCTAAAACCAAAATTCTCACCACTCCTTGTCTTAAACTCCTAAGACAATTACTATTAAAATTTCTCTCCAGCTAGCTAGAAAATGTTGAAATAATTATAGAATCTTATCATGCCAATATATTTATTCCATTTCAATCAACTAACCTGTACTCTATTGAGGAAACCCAAATGACACCAAAGAAGACTAAAAATGTATTAAAAATACATTAAAATTTGGAAAATTGGAGGATTACCAATATTAACTACTGAATAATTTCAATTTTGGGTTGTTTTTTTTTTAAGGAAACAAATCTAACTTTCAGGAATACCAATATTTATTGAATAAACAATATTTATTGAAGTCTTAACAAATAAGTTGTTAAGACCTGCTAAACTGTTAATTATAAATTTATGTTAATATGCAAATAAATTTTGTTGTACTTCAATATTTACACTTAAATACCACTGTGCCACAAAATGGATTCTGAAGACATTATTCTTTGAGGTCTGCAAGATTTGTTTTTGTTTAAAAGGGGTCCACAGATTGAACTTTTTAACCTACAAGTTAAATGAACAAAGATACCAAGAAACTACTTGGCACATTTTAATCTGAAATATTATCAATGCCTAATTAATGAGGCAAATTAAAATATCTTCATGGTACCAAAAAAAAAAAAATCAAGTATAAGCCTAGTTCCTTCAACAAACCCATAGCCACACCAACATTTCAACAAAACCTACAAATGTCTTCTGGATCAATTGCCCACATTAAAGTTCCAAGGCTCCCTCCTATGCAAAGTGACTTAGCTACTTTTTTACTTTTAAAATATTTTAGAAAGCAGTATTAGATATTCATCATTTTATACCTCCTAAGCTTTTTAAAAATTTGAAAAGGGATATACCCTAAGAACATAAACTCTTCTACAAGAAAAATTAGGGACAAATGTTTCAAGGAATAACTATGTCAAACACAAAATACTCCAGTAATTAATTTATCCTCCCTAACTTAGAAACTATCTTTTAATTAAGTAGTTCCATGAGTATTAATCTTATGAATTCCAATTCAAGCAGACTATATAAAAAGTTTGTTCTAATTTTCCACAGTTAAATCTAATGCTTACACTTTTTGCTCTTCAGACAATAGGTTGTTTCCCTACCAGAATACACCCAGGAGACCACCTATAAGATAACAACTTTCAAAATGAGCATTTTTTTCTGTGATTCCGATATGCTATTTCCTTAAGCAAATTCCCGAAAATTTTTCTTAGAACATTAGATTATGCAAAAAGCCAAACACACAAAATCCTCTAAAGTACTCTGCCCTTAAAAAATTCCTACTTAAGAATGCAACAAAAATATGAGTGCTTTTGAGTTAAAGACACAATGATCTGCTACAACTTCTAACCTATGAAAAGAATGAAGTGGGTCCTTAAAAGCTCATTTAAGAGTAAGTCACTGATATTAAACTCATTTTAAGTAATTTTTTATTTTATCCAGCGGTTCACCCAACTTAAATCTCCAGTATTACTAAACAATACAAAATGTGCATCTTCTAATAAAGAGAGGGAAATGGGTGGGGAGGCTGGATTAAATAGGCATTATTTCAGAGCCATTTGATTTTATCTAGCAAACAAGCCATTTCTCAGACATGGTGAGGGAAAGAAAAATCTTTTACTTTGCCTGCGACTACTTCTTAAAACCCAAAGTTACGATGAAACATTCAAATTATAAACGTGTTTCCCCTGCAGAAAATAATCTGCCCCAGTCCACAATTAGTCTTTACGATGATCTGCCTTTTATAATGTAGATGGATTAAAATAAAGGCATGACGACACAGAGCCATGGTCCCCAATATGAACTGTATATGAAGACGAATCCACATGGCACAGGATTTCCCATAACATCCATCATCCTCAAACGGGGATCATCCGAAGGCATCCATTCTATAGCCCAAAGCCTCTGTCCACATTCCCAGGGATTAGGACTTCCTTCCTTCGCGCCAGGCCAAAGTTGCTACGTAGGATCCGATGCTGTCGCCAGGCCTTCAGCCAAAATCAGCCTTCAAATTAACCTGGACCGCCCAACCTCCGTGCCTTTCAGTTACGCCGTCCCAAGGGCTCACATTCCACCCTAACTCGCCACACAGAGAATTGCCCACAAATCTAACTGAAACATTTTTGCCCCCTCCCAAGCCTAACATGAGGCCTTCTGCGTATTTCTGCCACCACAGACTACGATGACATAGCAAAGAAAAAAAATACCTATGAAATCCTTCGAGATCTTCACTCTCAAGGTCACTGGCAAGCGCACGCACACATACAACACCACATGGAGGCTGACGGAAGAGTCGGCAGCTAAAAAAGAGGGTGCCCTTAACGGCAGAAGCTACGCTAGCTCATGGAGTGGCCACCGGCCCCACCTTTCCCTGTTCTTCCGTCCCCGTCGCAACCCCTCCCCACCCTCGACGCCCAAACGGTAACTGCTTCGCACTTGGCAATAAACACACACCACTGCTGCCGAGTTGGGCACACAAGGCCGGGGGTGGGGGGAACTCCTCGTCGCTGCAGCCTTCCCAGAACTGGCAGAGCCCTCAGCGAACCTAAAAGAAAATGGCGCCCACTCTCCCCTCGGGTCGGAACAAACGGACGTACAGTTTGTCTGCCCATGCGCTCTCCAGACGTAACCCACCACCCCAGCGCCTCGGCCCCGTTTGCGCACGCGCCCTGTCGCTAACCCGCTTCCCGTTGTTAAGGGAGGCAATGCTTTGCAAGGCGCGCCAGCGCGCCCTGGGTTTACTGAGCTTCTGCGCATGCTCTGATTCCAGCCAACCCGGGAGCCTAGACCAGGGAAAGGCGAAATTCTGAAACAAAGGGTTAACCGGTTGGATTAATAGGGAGCTTTAAGAAATAACTGCCGATTTACTCCTGCACAAAAATTCGGAATTTCCGGGAGTTAAAGAAAGAGATAGAAAAGCAAAGAAAAGTTGACCATTTCTTTGTCTTTTCAGTGCTTTTGTTACCATGTGGTATAAGCATTTTCTGAAAGTCTCTTTGTAAACTGTAAAAGGCCACAGAAATGTTGATTTTACTATCTTAGGTGTACGCCAGGTACAGTACCGATGCCCAAGGGCTTAATAAGTGCATTTATTCAATTTTATAGGCATTAATAACTTTGTGAAGAAAGGCCTTTATACCTTTATTGTTCCTACCCTATGGTGTTTTGTGGTAACGGATGGGCCAATGCTGAAACTGGGAAAGTGAAAAGTACAATTACGTATGGATAAATTCAAAGCTTTCTAAGAAAGCAGAAACTATGTTTTTAAGACATTGTTACAGATGAGTGAAAAACAGCTTTGAATCCCTCTCCCACTGCAAAATAACAATTCTTAAATTTAATGTTATGTTTGTGAGAAATGAGATAGTTTAACGAGTAAAAGGTGGTTCCCAGAGTGGGGCAAATCACTTAACTTCTATGCCTCAGTTTCCTCATTTGTAAAACAGTATAGCAGTAGTACCTACCTTTTAGGGTTGTAGGGAGTGTTGAATAAGTAATTTATGTAAACACAGGAGACTACGTAAGTGTTAGCAACTTGTTTCAAATGCCATAGTGATCCATAGAGTGGCAGAAGGATATCATCCTGGGGAGTTGGTCACATTGATTGGGTAGCATTTACCTTGATTATTCCCCACACTCCAGGATTTGGTCCCAGCCTTGCAGGCTCAGAAAACTGACCTTAAGAGCTAATGTTTATTGAGGGTGTATTATGTATCAGTCCCTTTGCAGTATTCCACTTTATTCTTAACAACTGTCATCTGAGGTAGGTACTATTATTTTTCCTGTGTTCAGATAAGAGAAAGCAAGGCATGGAGGATTGCATAACTCACCCAAGGGCATATAGTACAAGGTAATGCCAGGAATTGAACACTGATAGTTTGCCTCCTGTGGCTAATGGGGGCAGACTCCCTTTAAACAAGCACACAGAAGCAATACATAAATTCCAGAATGTCAAAATTAATTCACAAGAAGAAACACTAGTGATGTGAACCTGAGATCAGTTCAGACCAACCAGCTCTTTCCTGGCCTGTGTACATTCTCAAAATGAAGTCAAATGATCAGAGAGTTGTTTGCTAAGCATGGAACTTGAACCTGAGAAGTTATCTAATCTCAAAAAGTATTTTTTGATTAAGGCTACCTTGAGACATCCTTACCCATATTAACAAAAATAATAAAATCATAGCTATCATTTAATGAGCACTTACTATAGGGCTTATCTGGCCAAGGGTGCTCGGTACAGACTCACTCCCCTGGACAGGTTTACATAGGCATTGCCAGCTTCTCATTGCTTTCTCCATTGTTCTAGGCTTACCAGCCCCTCTATTGACACACACTTTCTTCAAATTGACTGTCTGGTTTTTCTAGTCTGCCTCTCACCTTTCTCATATAATCATAACTAGACTCAAGAGCAAGCCACACACACAAAAAAAAATTCCAGTCAAGATAATTGGGTTTATCCACGTTATTTCAATTATGGAATAGTTTTTGTGCCTTTAGTCTATCAGCATGAAAACCTTTTCATTTGGGGGAAAAAAGAGGAAGCTAAGTTTCTGAAACAGCAAAAGATAGGACTATACCATGAAACATGGTAGCCACACTGAACTTTGGCCACTTTGTGGCTCTGCCTAAGCAGTTAATCAGCCTCCTCAGGCATTTTACCACAACTGCAGTACCAACTATCCTCTTGAATGATTTTGGTTTCAGAGAGTTTTCAGCTACACCCTTCTTCTAGCTCCTCAATTTCCACAAGAATAAGTTTTCATCACTTGGCCTCACAGTTCCTTTATATTCTTCAAGGACCGTCATCCCTCTTCCACACCTGACCTCCATTCATTCCAACTGACATTTATTGAACATGGATTGTGTGTCCCACACCTTGCTAAAGTTTCCTGAAAGACAAAAATGAAGAAGACACAACCCCCTTTCCTCAAGAAACACATATTATAGCAAGGGAAACAGAACACATGTGCAGCCAGTCATGGCACTCAGGAGGACATGTAAAGCATAGGGATTAAGATCTAGGCCAGAGGAGCAGATGTGGCTCAAACAGTTGGGTGCCTGCCTCCCAGTGCCCTCTAAAGAAGACGAGCGAGACAGTGAGCTGACGCAAAGGGCTGGCCTGGAGAGCTGACGCAACGAGGAGACACAATGAAGTATACTGCAAACAGGGAGCGGATATGGCTTAAAAGCAATTGGGTGCCTCCCTCCCACATGGGAGGTCCTGGATTCAGTTCCCTGGTGCCTCTTAAAAGAAGACGAACAGACAGAGAGAGCACGCAAAGAACAGACACAGAGAGCAGACAGCGAGCGCAAAACAAGGGGGGTGAAGAAATAAATAAATTTTTTTTTTTTTTAATCTGGGCCAGAAAGACCCAGTATGAATCCCACCTCTGCCACTTCATGAATTCCTTACTCTTAGACTTCTCCATTTGTAGAGTGAAGATAATAGTACTCGCCATAAAGTGCCACTGTGAGGATTAAATGAAGTAATGCTTGTAAAGCACTTAGCATAGTCACTACACACCATAAATTTCAACAAAACTAGAGATCAAGAACCCTGGCTCTGAAATCAAAACACTATAGTTCAATACCTAACTCTGCCATTTGCTAGCTGTGTTGCTGATCCTGTGATTCAATATCTTCATCTATCAAATGAAGATGACAATAGTAGGGTTATTGGATAGATAAAATGACTAATTTAAGTAAAAATAATAAGCAAGACACATATTAACAGAATCTCACATGTCTCCCTGGTGCTCTGCATGCTCCTTTCCAACTTGTCCCCTGCAATGGTCTTTGGAAACACATTGACAAATCTAAGGATCATTTGAGCACAGCTTGGAAACTACTGATTAAATAAAGGAGCTCGGTTAGTTGTGTGTGACAGAAGTCAGCTTTAAGAGACAATAAGATCAATAAATGACTGATGTGAGGTAAATAATAATTGAAGAGGACCCCCAACATTCCAAGCTGAGTAACTTCTTGCCTGAGGTAAATATGAGTTTTACCCCAGAAAAGAAAGAGAGAGACAGGGATCCTGAACATTCTATCAATGCCTTAGCTTAACAAGGGATGTATGCAAAAGGATACCAGATAAAATCACTGTATTTTATTGCTAAAGCTTTGGCCCCCAAATCTCAGTTGTTAAACTCATTTCTGGGGAACTGGTCAGGACCACATGTGAAACAGGATGACTCCTTTTGTTTAGCCTCCCTTTCCCCTGGGTTCCATCAGGTCTATAAAACCAAAGAAACAAGGCAAGAGGGAGACTTAAGAATCTAAAGAACAAATTCCAAAGAGGGAGAATCTAAGGAAGGAACCAAATAAGATAATCCAAACAGCCATGTTATGTGGGCACAAAACATTTCTGTCCCTTAGGACCATGGCAGTAGGCCTTATGGTCCTAGCCATAACCCACATTGGTCCTCGGTCCCCTTTCCCAGGATGAAATGAAGGGAGAAGGCCCTGAGCTCCCCTTAGAGTTTGGAAGATAATAATAAACTAGAGAATCCGGGGAAAGAAGGAAGTTTTGATTTATTCTTTCCATTTCAACAAATATGTATTAAATGTGTGCAATGTGCCAGGCAGAGCACCCCATGCTGAAGGGAAATGAAGACTAAAAATAGATATGGCCCTTGATCTTATGAAGCTAAGAGGAAAACTGATGAAAAAATTACCCAACTAAATGTAAATTTACCAAAGGGGTAAGTGCTATGAAAGTACATGGTACTATGAGAGTATTTCATGAAGGGCCTGTCCTCATCAGGAAGGGCAGGAGGAGTTCCTTAAAAAGTGATGAATGAGCTGGAAGAAAGGGAATTGTTAACAGGGTAAAGGGAAATTTCTGGGAGGGGGGAGGGGGAAAAGGAGGAGGGTTTCAGTCAGAGTAGTGCAAAGGATCTCTGACATTTAGAGAAGAGGACCAGTGTGAATAGAGTGCACAGGAAAATATGAGGCTGCAGGAAGAAGTCAGAATCTCCTGGAGATTATGGTTCTTTCTCCTATGAGCACTGGAAAACCAGTGACCTATTTTAAGCAGGGAGGTGACATAATAGATTTGCATTTCAAAAAATTACTTCAGGTACAGAGTAGAAGGTGGCAAGAGTAGGTGCATGAAGACCAGTTAAGACCTCGTTTTGGCTCAGTTTAAGGTAGCAGTTTGGCTATAGGCATTTGCCTCCACTCACTCCAGAAATTTTAGCAAAATAGCAGAAAGGAACTTGTAAAAAAGACAAACATGAACAGGGACAAAGGGAATAAGGTAGAAGACAACAGAAACAAAACTATGTAAGCAGAAAAACTTATGGATGAGTGATCATTTCTTTTGTAAACCCCAAAGGGCTGAATCTTAAATTGACAAAGGGAAAAGCTGAGAAGCCACCCATTTATACCAGGGAAGACCTCAAAGGTTTAGGAGGCATCAATCTCCCTGGTTGGAAGAGAGGGGAAAACAAGAGAATTGGTTGTTCAATTCATGAAGCACTTTTGGCCAGTATCTCTTCCTTCCATCCAGTATCAAAGAAACTCATCCCTCCGCCATCCCAGCAGAAGATTGAAGATCTATTCTCTCAAGAAAGTATGACTATGGGACAACAGGTACAAATGAATGCAGGGGTTCTATATATAAAGGAAGGGCATTAAGTGAATGATGAAACCTAATGATGAAACTCACAGCTCTCTTTTCCCACTAAGCTTGGCAACCAGGCTTAAAAACTCCAGAGAGAAGATTCTTTCTGGGAAATTTGATCAGTATATCAGGGGAAAAAGTGAAGAAGATGGACATGAGGAATACCTATGAAACAACCCAGATCCAGTAGTTGAAAAATAGGAAACCCAGAAAGAACAAGAAAAAAGGAGGAGGAGATCTTCAGAAGATTAAAGAAAATTAACCAGTGTAAAGGAACACGAGTTCCTGGTCTGCAAAGGTCCAACAAAGATGACAATGAAATACACCAAGATATATCACTTTAAAACTAAGAAAAATAGTGACAGAGAGAACATCCTTAACACTTCCAGCAAGAAAAAATATTATATACAAAATATTAAGAATCAAAATGGCAGCAGATTTTTCAACAGCAATGTTGAAAGCCAAAAGGAAAAAAGGCACTATCTTCAATATTCTGAGGAAAAATTATTTCCAACCAAGAATTCTATACCCAAGTAACCTATCAAGTCAGTGTGAAAAAAGAATAAAGACATTTTTAAATATGCAAGATCTCAAAAACTTATGTCACATGTACCATTCTCCGGAAGCTGCTAAAATATATGTTCTACCCAAATAAGAAAGCAAACCAAGAAAGAAAAGAATATGCAATCCATTAATCTTGAGATCTCACTTTAACATCACTACCTTTGCTTCTTCCAGTTTCATAGATGACATATTCTCTTCTACCTTGGTTTACTCCCTTGACAAAAGACAGCATAGTGGTTAAGAACACAGACTTCCTGGATCCTAATCCTAGTTCTGCCACTTACTAGCTGTGAGACCTTGGGCAAGTTACTTAGCTTCTCTGTGCCTCAATTTCCTCATTTATAAATTGGGGGTTACAGAACCAACCTCAAAAGGTTATTATGAGGATTAAAAATACTTGGGGGATAACTTGGTACATGTAAGTGTGTTAAATATATTGAAAGGTGATTAATAGTTCTGGGGAAGACTTTGGAAATGAGTTAATGATAAGCACATGATAAGCAAAGGAACAAAGAAGGCAAAATTGTATGAATCAGGGTTCTCCAGAGAAACACAACCTAGGGGAGACAGAGAGATTTGGAAAAGGAATGGGGAGGATTTCTTTCAAGGAATTGGCTTAAGTGATTTTGGGGCTTGGGAAGTCCAAAATCTGTAGCGCAGGTCAGCAGGATGGAAACTCTACAGCAGGAGCTGATGCTGCAGCCTCAAAGCAGAATTTCTTCTTCCTCAGGGAAACTGCAGTTTTACTCTTAAGGCTTTTCAACTGATTGGATGAGGTCCACCAACATTATCGAGAATAATCTCCTTCTTTACTTAAAGTCAATTGATTGTAGATGTTAACTATATCTACATAATACCTTCACAGCAACACCTAGATTAGTGTTTGACTGAAAACTGGGTAGTATAGCCTAGCCAAGTTGACACATAAAACTAACCATCACAACAATTATCCACAAGTGAAAAGATAAAAATTGTGATATGATACATGACTCAATTGTGAACAGCTTTAAATAGTCATAATAATATAAACAGTGATTTCTACTCTAATTGAAATTTTAAAATAAATATATTATTATGGTTCAGAAAATATGCATGTGTAGAAAACAAGTCTTCATCATCCATTCCAGGCAGTCAATTGATAATGCCAAAAACTGAAAACCTAAATTTTTTTTTGTTTTTGTTGTTTGTTTTTTGTGTGTTTTTTTTTACTTTATTTTGTAAATTTAATAATTGAAAATATAAACAATTAAAAACTAAAAAGTAAACACAGATGAATAAATATATACATTTCTCAATTAAATGTACTGGATACATATAAAAATTTTTTTAATCAAACAATATGTTACACAATATATTTGGTTCATAGTAGCGCATTCATACAGTAATTGTACTTTTGTGTCTAGCTTGCTTCACTCAACATAACGTCCTCCAGGCAAAAACCTAAATTTTAAAAGAGATCATTGCGGTATGGCATATAGGAGAAGACAGCATTTTATGATGGTAGTTATGGTGGAGATTAAGAAAAGTAAAAGAATTCAACAGATATCTAGGAGATAAATTCAAGAGATACTGAAAAAGATAAAATCAAGAAGACTTACTGATGGACTGAAATGGGAAGATGAAGGAAAAGAAAGCATCAAATGTGATTTGTAGGTTTTTGGCTTATATTACAGATAGAGGACACTAGAAGAGGAAAAACTGGGGACAAGAAAAAGGTATGGAGATCATGAGTTGTTTTTGGATGCATAGAATTAAAGATTCTTCATTCTACCCAAATGAAATATTCAAACAGGCAGTTGGAAATACTGGTTCAAAACACAGAAAAGATATCTGACCTGGGTATATAAATATGATATTCATTTGCAAAAAGAAGCCTTAGAAATAATGGACATGGATGAAATTACCTAGGGAAACCAAAAATGAGAAGAGACTAAAGACGAGGGCAAAGCCCTTGGGGACTCCGTATTTAATAACCTAGTAAATGAAGCTGAGCCATAAAAGGCAGAAAGCAGGGATAATCAGAAAGATTATTCCAGGAATAACCTGGAAGAAAACCAAGAGAGTTCCATTACAGAAGCCAAGTTCAGTTTGGAAGACACTGAATATGATACAGCAGTTGTTTATATCTGGTAGTCATTTGGTGCTTAGAGTCTGGAGATTAGGAAAGAGTGCAGGGCTCACTAAAAAAACAAATAAATAAAGATCTTAACCTCACTAATTCTCCTTTTTATTTATTTATTTATTTATTTATTTTATTTATTTATCCCCCCCTTGCTGCTTGTGCTGCTGTGTCCATTCGCTGCGTGTCTTCTCTGTGTCTGCTTATCTCCCCCTTGCTGTGAGGTCTTGCCGCATCAGCCCACGGCGCCCCGCAAGCCGGCCTGCCCTCACAAGGAGGCTCCGGGAAGCGAACCCGGGGCCTCTCATATGGTAAACGGGGGCTCTATCCACTGAGCCACACCCACTTCCCTAATTCTCCTTTGTGACCACAACCACCACTTTTCCAATTTGAATCTGTTCTTCATCTTCTTTGTAATCTTTAGTTCATTAACCCCTACTTTTCTTTATTAATTCGCAGACAAGCTCATCCAGGGATTCAAGAGCAAAAGTAAAGAACAGCGGGTAAGGGGAGTTCCACTTCCAGCATGGCAGTGTAAGGAGCTTCACAACCTGTTCCCCAGTGAAACTGGTGAAAATTAATTTTAAAAACCGAACCATTTAAAGTCTCTGGAAATGGTCCTAATGATAAATGAAGAAATATTTATTCAAGGGAATCTACTAAAACTCAGTAAGAAAATTGAGAGTAGGTGGTATTTGAACCAAGATCCACACCCTCCCACTACCTTCCCAGATCATCAAGATGGAATTCTACTCCAAATGGACGCAGCCAAGAACACAGGACTCCCTCTCCCCTGAACTATATTGATCACACATACATACATGCATGCATGCACAAAAAGACTGAAAAGACTCAAATTACTAGACTCAGAAATGAAAGAGGGGCTATTACTACCAACCTTACAGAAACAAAAAGGATTATAAAGGATAACATGAACAATTGTATGCCAATAAATTACATATCTTAGATTAAATGGATAAATGCCCAGAAAAACATGAACTACTGTTTTAGTTTCCCAGCTGCTAAAACAAATATTATACAACAGGTTCACTTAAAGGAATTTATTGGCTTACAGTTTCAGAGGCTAGAAAGCTTGCTTCCTCCCAGAGTTTTTATCTTCTGGCTGGCCTGCAATCTTTGAGGATCCTTGGTTTTTCCTTCACACAGCAATGCGCATTGCGGCATCTTCTCCTTCTCATCGGGGTTCTGTTGACTTCCAAATTCTGGCTGCTTCCATGGCTTCTCTTTCAGTGTCCAATTTCCTTTGCTTATAAGGACAGCAGCCATATTGGACTAAAGACCACCCTCCTTCAGTTTGGGCACACCTTAGCTACTAACATCTTCAAAGGTCCTATTTACAAATGGGTTCATACCCCCAGGACCAGTGGTTGGGATTTGAATATGCCTTTTGTGGGGGACATGATTCAATCCCCAACAAATACTAAATCAGATTCAGGAAGAAATAGACCATCGGAATAGACTTATAACAAGTAAAGAAATTGAATCAGTAACCAAAAACTATCTGCAAAGAAAAGCCCAGGCCCAGATGGTATCATTGGCAAATTCTAACAAAAATTTTAAAAGAATTAATACCAATTCTTTATAAATTATTCCAAAAAGTAGAAGAGGACTGGACACTTCTCATCTCGTTCTGAGACCTACATTAATCTGACACCAAAACCAGATAATGACCACGTAAGAAAAGAAAACAACAGGCCAATATCTCTTATGAATATGGAGTCAAAAAACCTCAACAAAATACCAGCAAACCAAATCAAACAGCATTTTAAAAGAATTATATTATGACCAAATAGGATTTATCCCAGGAATGCAAGTTTAACATCTGAAAATCAATTAATGTAATATTCCAATAGAATAAAATAAAAAACAAAAACAACATGTCATCTCAATAGATTCAGAAAAAGTATTTGACAAAATCCAACACCCTTTCAAGATGAAGACACTCAACAAACTAGGAACAGAAGGGAACTTCCTCAATCTGATAAAGACCATCTATGAAAAACCCATAGTAACATCATACTTAACAGGAAAAGACTGGATGTTTTCCCCCTAAGATCAGGAATAAGACAAGGACATGTGCTTCTGCCACTTCATTTCAACATTATACTGGAGGTTTTAGCCAGAACAATTAAGCAATAAAAAGGCAGAGGCAGTGGCCACTGGAGATTCTGAGGGGAGGGAGAGGGAAAAACAGGTATAATATGGGGACATTTTCAGGACTTAGGAATTGTCCTGAATGACACTGCAATGACAGATACAAGCCATATATATCTTGCCATAACTTACAACACTGTGCAGGAGAGAGTGTAAACTACAATGTAAACTATAATCCACGCTTAGTGGCAATGCTCCAAAATGTGTTCAATTGTAACAAATGTACCACACTAATGAAGGATGTTGTTAATATGGGGAAATGTGGGAGGGGTAGGGAGCCGGGCATATGGGAATCCCCTATATTTTTCATGGAACATTTATGTAATCTAAATATCTTTTTAAAATTTAAAAAGTATATAAAAAAGAAATAAAGGCCATACAAATTGAAAAGGAAGAGGTAAACTATCTCCATTTGCATATGGCATGATCTTATATATAGAAAATCATAAGGAATCCACTAAAAAAAACTGTTAGAGCTAATAAAGAAACACTTAGAAGAAAAGCTAGGGTAAATCTTCATGACCTCATATTTAGCAATGGGTTTCAGATATGACATCAAAAGCATGAACAACAAAAATAGATAAATTGGACTTCAGCAAAATTAAAAACTTGTGCTGCAAAGGACACCATTAAGAAAGTGAAAAACATTTCACAGAATGAGAGAAACTTTTTATATATCTTATAAGGGACTTGTTCCAGAACATAACAAAGTCATACAACTCAATAAAAAAGACAATTCAATTTTAAAAATGGACAAAGGATATGAACAGACTTTTCTCCAAAGAAACTATACAAACGGTCAATAAACATATAAAGAGATGTTTGACATTAGTCATCAGGGAATGCAAATCAAAACCACAGTGAGATACTACTTCACACCCATTAGAATGGTTAGAATCAAAAAGTCTGATAATATGTGTACTGAGCAGGTGTAGCTCAGTAGTTGAGCAACTGCTTCACACTTGTTATTATCAACGAGGTCCCTGGTTCAACCCTGGTACCTCCTAAAAAAAAAAAGTCTGATAATAACAAGTATTGACAAGGATGTGAAGATATAGAACCCTCATACTCTGCTGGTGGTAATGTAAATTGGTGCAGCCACTTTGGATAAAGTTCCTCAAATATTTAATCATAGTTCCTCAAACATTGTAAACATAGTTACCATATAACCAAGCAATTCTACTTCTAGGTATACATTCATAAGAAATTAAAACATACCCATGCAAAAACTCGTACATGAATGTTTAAAACAGTATTCTTCATAATAGTCCCAAATTGGAAACAACCCAAATGCTCATCAACTGATGAATTGATACAAAATGTGGTATATCATACAATGAATATTATTTTCCACAAAAAGAATGAGGTACTAATACATGTTACAATATGGATGAATTTTGAGAACATCATGCTACGTAAAAGAAGCCAGTCACAAAAGGCCATCTATTATATGATTTCATTTATATGACATGTTCAGAATAGGGAAATAGAAAGAGACAAAAAGTAGATTAGTGGTTGTTTAGGGTTGAGGGTTATGGGGGGTAGGGGAATGATAGCTAAAGTGTAAGTAGTTTTTTTTTTCCTTTTCATTTTTTTTTGACTTTGTCCTTTTATTCATTAAACACAAGCATCAGGAAACATTTTTAAGGCCTCTGACAGACAATCTGTGGGTTATAACATTGCAAAAACCAGGAGTATGTTTTGGACAATTGGGCAGGAAAAATCAGCTGTAACAGTGGCCACTTAGGAGGCACTTTTATGATGAAAAAAAATTTTTAATTCTTTCTGCAAGATGTATTTCTCAGCGACCAACACTGAATGCCTTCGTTTGACTCTGTAGGTGGCAACTGCTGTTTCTTTGGTGATTAAATAACGTCTCATGTCTCCCAGGTACACATATTCACATGGAAAAAACTGCTGTTAACCCAAACTGCTGGTGTTACCTGGTGTTTAATGCAGACATGTAAGGGTTTCCCCCACTTTAGTACTTAAGCTTTTTCAGAAAAACACTGTATGAAAGCAGAGCAATGTAAAAGCAAAGGCAGGTACACTGGTAAACACCATCCAGACTCAGCGCCCTGAAGAACCAAGGTGCCTGTTTAAGGGAGACTGGAAAACATACTGCTAAGGGAGCCACCTCCCATTCCTAGAAAGTCACCATGACCACGTGCCAGGACAACAAAGGCACACAGCTCATCTCCTGCCAAGTCAAACATTGACCATGCCAGGCAGAATGAGGGACAGAAATCTCTGAGTCAACAGTGAGAAAACGGAATGTGGAAGCTGGTCCCTACTTTGAGGAACTGACATTCTGATTGCGAGAGAGAACATAGCCAGGAGAAGGGCCTCTCTCGGAAAGCTTTGAGCTGCATTTGACAACTCTGGTTTCAAGACAAGTCAATCTGGCTTGTGAATCTAGACTCTCAGGGGCCATATAACAGTCCAAGGCAGATGTGAGCAATTTAGGGCAATAACGGTATACTCTGCTTTTGTTTAAAACTAATTAAGGGCTTGGGGAGTGAACCAAATGGATAACTGGACTATATTTTCTCAAGATGTCATGTCACCTCACTGGGTATCAAATCTGTGAAACCACTGTCTTCTCATTTCATGTAGTGAGAGATGAAACCCAAAGGGTGGTGGGCTATTTCTGGGATTTTCTCAGCCCCAGAGGCTGGCTCTTAATGCTCTCTCCAGCTGTTCCTCTTCACTCAGCTCAGCTCTGTATGCATCATAGTTCCTGGGTGCTTCTTTGTAATTATGTGGCCTGCCATAGGGATAATGATCTTGATACCGGGGTAGTCTGAATTATTAAAGAGGTATCACTGTCCTAGGTAGCCAGTATTGGAGGAAAAAATGCCAGCACATGTTGTCATGGTTTTCTTCAGAGGCCCTGGAGTGTACATTAGTCCAACAAGAATCCTGGCCAGATGCCCCAGCTAAGGAAGTCCCTGGTGAGAAGAAATGAGTAGTCACAAGTTCTGCCCATATGGACTGTTGGGCATGGGAAAGCCGAAAACTTTCACAAAGACTCCAGGCCAATAATGGTTGTTAAGAACTTTCAAAGCAAACAAAACATTTGAGAAGCCTACAGCACAGATCCCTCTGATGTCAGATTTATCCATAAATTCTGCAAGAGTGAATTCTAAAAGCAGGTATATCACTCCAGTAAGCAGGGAGAATGTGGTAATGATGTAGACAAACCATCTACTTCCCAGTCTTCTTTCCAGATTTATCATTCCCACAGCATGGATGCCATATTAAAATACTGTACAAATGCCAATTATCTGCACGGTGAAAGGTAGAATGCTTTAAGCTTTACCAGTCTTTTTGCTGGTAGCACTTCCCCAAGATAATGCAGGAATCATACAGTGACTTTATAAAACTTAAGAAAAACCAGGGGGCAGATGTGGCTCAAATGGTTGAGCGTCCTTTTCTCATATGGAGGGACCTGGGTTCAATCCCTGGGTCCTCCTGGTAAAAAAAATATATATTATATATAGAAGGTGCATGGGTGCACCATCAGGCCCTGTGAGCGGGTGAACCCCCAGGCCCCGTAAGCAAGTGAGCCCCCAGGCCCCACTGAACCATGCAGCAAGATGATGACGTAACAGGAGAGAGACACAGAGGAGAGCCAAGATGAGACGTGTTGAAAAACCAGGAACTATGGTGGGGCAGGTGGTAGGATGCCTCTCTTCCACATCGGAGGTTCACAGGATCGAATCCCAGTGAAGACAGGAGGAGAAGGATGAGAGGAGAGAGCAGAAAACAGACATAGAGAATTGCCTGACAAATGGACACAAAACAGCAAAAACGGGGGGGTGGTTAAAATGGATTTTTTTTTAAGCAAATAAATAAATAAATCTTAAAAAAAAAAAAAAGAAGAACCAGATGTTAAAAGCCAAAGTTGCTAGAGCGACAGATGCAATTGTTGATCTCAACATGGAAGATTTGAGAAAGGAGCTAAATAAGTCCAATATTAATCACTTGAAATTAGCTGCATGGTTAGATATCAAGAAAACAACCCAGTGATAGAAGAATGTGGTCAAGTTTTAGGAAACCATAGAGGCAGACAGACAGCTGGACCTCTCTATGACTCTCTTGCGTCCTCATGTCTTTGCATGTGTGTCATCAAGCAGGGGCACCCCGAATGTGCCCCTACCAGGACGCTCAGGATCCAGAGACCTACAGGGGAGGGAAGGGGTTTCTTTTTGAAGTGATGAAAATGCTCTAAAATTGTTGCAATTTTAAATATGCAATATGTGGTTGCACATATTGGTGAATATATTAAAAAGCATTGACTTGTTCATTATAAATGTGTAAACTATATGGTATATGAATTATAGCTCAATAAATCTGTCATTTTAAAAAATAATAGTTAAGTGTGTGGTGTCAAATTGCCAGGGTTAGAATGATGACCTGAGTGTGACCTTATGTAAGTCACTTAAGCTTTTAAGCCTCAGTTTCCTCATCTGTAAACTGAAGGTGGTGATAATGGCCCCAATGTAGGATCAAATGAGATATTAAATTGCCAGGGACATAGAAAGTCAGCAATTACTATTGGTTATTTTAATTATTATCCATGGCCCCAGCTATCACCAATATTTAAAATAATTCTCTTATCTTTAGTTCCTACCTATTTTTATTTCATCTTTAATCTATTCAATAAGGTTTTATCAAGAAGCACTGATCTACCCCAGATATCTTCTATCTTTCCTTAATGTCACAGCCATCAACTCAGCCAACCAAATCAGAAACTGGGGAGATAGGCAGGACTATTTCTGTTTCTTTACTTCCTGTGTCCAAGCCATTAAGGTCTCATGAATCTTCCACCTCAATAGCTCTCATTCATCCTCTCCTGTCTCTCCTTTCTTCCCAGTGCCCTAATTTAGACTCTGGATTTCTGCTTTAGCCTCCCAGGTGGTCTCTAACTCTAGAATAACATCTTGTTATCCTTGTCTCCAGGATAACATTTTCTAAATTGCAAATCTGATCATGTTATTCCTTAGCTTAAAATCTTAATAAGCTTAAAACCGTAGTAGGCAAATGTAGGCATTCAAGAGCTTTCATTTTTATTCCTGCCTATCTCTCCAACCTCATCTCCTGTCGCTGTGCATACACATCTTGCACCTGAGCAATGCTGAGTTACATGTTATTCTCCAGTGTTCCTGCTCTCTCATGCCTCTGGGTTTACTCCTGCTAGTCCTTCTACCTGGACTGTCCTGAAAATATCTCCTCCTCTGATATCTGTCCCACATCCATGCAGAGTTAATGCCACCCTCCAGTTCAATAGTCTCAATTGGAGTGGTTATCACAACATATTGTAATTATTTGTTTCTATGTCTGCTTCCCCACTAAACTGTAAGATCCCTAAGGGAAAGCACCATGCATAGATAGCCCTTGTCCCTGACAAGTATCTACATCATAGAAGTGCTAACAAATGTTTGAAAAATGATTCAACTTCAAGGATGCACTATACCTAGGCTTTACTAACTTATTCCTCTCCTAACTCAGTTTGGAAATTCAAAACACAATAGTCTTTGGAAAAAACACTGATGACTTCTATTTCTGGTTCCAATTTGTAAAATGATAGACCTCCACATTCATCTATCTGCTACACCTCTTTACCTAAGTAGGGAACTCATGTTCAACATAATCAATCTATGTTCATCTCCACAAACTGTTCACCTCTACCCTAGTTCTTCCCTAGCCCTTCCTCTATCAGTTCCTGTGCCAACATGATATCGGCTTACAGGGAAGTTCTAGACTTATTGTCAATTTTCATATTTTAATGATTTCCTTTCTAATTACCCACTCTGACTTTTCAAAATATTTCTCAGAACTCCCTTGTACTTTACTGAGAAAATTGATCTTGCTCAACTTCTCTCCTACCCATCCCAGGATTTCTTTATGGCTTCACTCATCTTTCTTCTTTTCTTCAGGACAATGAGAAGGAATGACTCTCCTCTCCTGAGGTGGTCCTCTTCTCCCTCTTTATCCATGCCCTTGACCCCTTCCTGCTCAAGAGAAAATCATTATTCCTCTCTATTTTGACTCTCTTCTCTATCACTACTTTCCTTTCCATTCGTATTCCCTTTACCCTAAAAAACAACCTAAACAAACAAAATTTTAAACTCTTTTAGCTTTATCTTTAGTTCCTACCTATTTTTTTTTTGTCCTCCATTTAATGCCAAATTTTTCAAAATACTCAATTTTGCTCTAAGGCTTGCTTCTCCCCCAACCACAGTAATGAAAGTACACTCTAAAAGGTAACTACTGATCCCCTAATTGCTAAATCCAAAGATTTTTTTTCCCCATCCTCAGTCTCCCTGACCTCATTGCAGCATTTATCCTGTTAGGAGGCATAGCATTGTGGCTAAGCATTCCCTAGAGCTTGCCTACCAGAATTCAAAGTTTGTTTCTGCAAGTGAAAACTGTATGCTTAGGAAAGTTTTAAAAATCTCTTTGGACTTCCAGAAAGATGGAGGATTAGAGAGGCAGAGGACTCCCTTATCTCCCAGAAAAATAGCTAGAGGACAGGCAGAAACTGTCCAAAAAACTGTTCTAAAAAATAAAATAAAAAAAAGAAACAAAAGAAGAAAACAAAAAAGAAAGAAAATAAAAAAAGAAAAAGAAGTAAAAAAAAAGTGAATAAAAAAAGAAAAAGAAAAAGAACATAAAAAACAAAACAAAACAAAAAACAACACAAAAAAGAAATAAAACTGTTCTAGGGCTCAGGACACCAGAGGAAGGCTAGACCACCCAGAAGAAAGAGGGGTGAAGGAAAGGAAAGGGCTGGAAAGACCCCATTAATAAAACTGCAGCAGCAGCTGGTGGCACCCATCCCCCCACCCTTGGAGCAAACAGCAGTGGATCCTCTGGCCCCTGGCTGATGGCTATGGACTGAGGGGTTTGCAGGAGTTCTCTTCCCCAAAGGAGGGTAGAGGGAGGGACACACAAATTCACATTTTGGCCAGTAAACTTGGTCTGCTGTGTCCCAGGGGTCACACACTTCCAGGCCAGATAGGGCTGCAACATTATGTGCCCTGAGAGCCTGCAGGGAGCTAAAGATAACCTGCCTTCTCAAACACCTTCCCTACTGCTCTGGTCTGGTTGCTGAGGACACAGAGGGAGGGAGGGTGCGGCTGGCCAAGGAAGGAGATCGGCTTCTGAGAAAGTTTGTTTGTGAGGCTTGACCTGCCCTGAGGACATTGCTTCTGCGCTGACTGCCCTGGTGGGGTGACAGTGAATGCATTCCGCCCTAGCATCTGGGGTCTGAGCTGAGAGGTCTACTGAAATACACCATCTGCTGGCAGGTTAGGAAAGTGCTCTCAAAGAAGAGAAAAATAATAAATTAATAAAATAAATTAATAAAAGGCAATCTGGCACCTTTACTGACTCCCTTTCCAAAGCCCTTGGAAACTGGCCTGAACCCCATTACTGGGTCCATAACTATGGTTGGAGCAGTTAAACAGGGGCAATCCTAACGATCTAGAACAAGTTGAACCAAGAATAAAAAATACTGGTAGCATACAGCTATTTAATGGTAAATCCTTAGGCAAGAGAGAGAAACTGACTATCAGAGTAAACTAATCATCATAATCAGATGCCTAGACATCAGCAAAAATTTACAAGCCATACTAAGAAAAAGGAAGATATGGCTCAGGCAAAGAAACAAATCAAAGATCCAGACATTCACAGGACTTGAAACAAGTAATCAATGATGTTCATGCAAATCTCTCAAATCAAATCATGGGGTTAAAGGAAAACATGACTAAAGAAATAAATGATATTAAGAAGATACTGAAGGGAGCAGAGGTGGCACAAGCAATTAGGCACCTCCCTCTCACATGGGAGACCCCGGGTTCGGTTCCTGGTGCCTCCTATAAAGAAGACAAGCAGATAGCGAGTGCAAACAATGGCGGGGGCGGGGGAGAAATAAATAAATAAAAATAAATAAATAAAGTTTTCTTTTTAAAAAAAAAGAAGACACTGGGTGAGCACAAAGAAAAACATGAAAACTTGAAAGAAAAATAACAGAGTTTATGGGAATGAAACACACAAAAAGTGAGATTAAAAAAATACAATAGAGGCAAGCAAGAGCAGATTTGAAATCATAGAAGAAAGAATCAGTGAAGCAGTGGACAAAACAGCTGAAACTGAAAAGAGAGAAGAATAGAGAGAGAAAAGAAGGGAAAAAATTGATCAGGGGCTCAGGAAGTTGAATGATAGCATAAAGCGTACCAACATAAGTGTTATGAGAGTTCCAGAAGAAGAAGAGATGGGGAAAGGGGCAGAAAAAGTATATGGGAAAATAATGGACAAAAATTTCCCAACATTCATGAAATATATGAATATATATGTCCAGGAAGCACAGCATACTCTAATCAGAATAAATTCAAATAGACCTACCCTAAGATACATAATATTCAGAATGCCAAAGATAAAGAGAAAATTCTGAAAGCAGCAAGGGAGAAGCAAATCATCACATGCAAGAGACATCCAGTAAGACTTAGTATGAATTTCTCTTCAGAAACCATGGAAGTGAGAAGGCAGTGGTATGATATCATTAAGGTACTGAAAGAGAAAAACTGCCAGCCAAGAATTCTTTATTTGGCAAAACTGGCTTTCAACTATGATGGTAAGTTTAAAATATTACAGATAAACAGAAACTAAGAGAGTTCATAAACAAGAATCTAGCCCTTCAGGAAACACTAAAGAGAGTTCTGCAGCCAGAAAAGAAAAAACAAGAGAAAGAGGCTTGGAGGAAAGTGTAGAAGGCAAGAACAGCAGAAAGGGTAACTGAAAGGGTAAAAAGACAGACAAAAATAAGATATAGCATATAAAAGCCAAAGGATAAAATGGTTGAAGTAAGGAATGGCTTTACAGTAATAACAATGAATGTTAATGGATTAAACACCTCAGTCAAAAGACATAGGCTGACAGAATGTATAAGAAAACATGAGCCATCCATATGCTGTCAACAGGAGACTCACCTCAGACCCAAGGATACAAATAGACTGAAAGTGAAAGAGTGGAAAAAAGATATTTCATGCAAACAGTAACCAAAACAAAACAGGGGTAGCTATACTGGTATCAGACAAAACAGACCTTAAGTGCAAAAAAATGATGAGAGATGCAAAAGGCCATTATATATTAATAAAAGGGACAATCCACCAGGAAGGAGTGATAGTCATAAATATCTATGCACCAAACCAGGGTGCACCAAAATACATAAGGCAAAATCTGTCAAACCTGAAAGGAAAAATAGACGTCTCTATAATAATAGTTGGAGACTTCACTCACATCAATAGATGGAACAAGGGAAGAGGAGCGACTGAGCTCCCACCTGCCAATGGGAGGTCACAGTTTCAGTTCCTGGTGCCTCCTAAAGAAGATGAATAAGACAGTGAGCTGAAGCAATGGGCTGACACAGCGAGCTGATGCAACAAGATGTTGCAACAAGAGACACAAGGAGGAAAACATAATGAGAGACACAACAAAGCAGAGAGTGGAGGTGACTCAAGTGATTTGGTGCCTCCCTCCCACATGGGAGGCCCCAGGTTCAGTTCCCGAGCATACAACCAACAAGCACACAATGAACACACAACGAACAGACAGCAAGCGCAAACAACAAGGGGGTGGGGAGAAATAAATAAATAAAAATAAATCTTTAAAAAAATAGATGGAACAACTAGACAGAAGATCAACAAGGAAACAGAGAACTTGAACAATAATGATAAATGCCCTGGATCTGACAGACATATACAGAACATTATACCCCAAATCAGCAGGTTATACATTCTTCTCAAGTGCTCATGGATCTTTCTCCAGGATAGACCACATATTGGGCAACAACACAGCTCTCAATAAATTAAAGAATAGTAAAATTATACAAAGCACTTTCTCTAATCATAAGGGAATGAAGCTGGAAATTAATAATAGGTGGGAATGGGGAAATTTTTCAAATATATGGATGCCAAACAATATACTCCTAAACAATCTGTGGGTCAAAGAAGAAATTCCAAGAGAAATTAGTAGAGATCTTGAAATGAATGAAAATGAGAACACAACTTATCAAAACTTATGGGATATAGCGAAGGCAGTGCTGAGAGAGAAATTTATAGCCCTAAATGCCTTTATTAAAAAAAGAAGAAAGAGTTAAAATCAAAGACCTAACTTAACACCTGGAGGAACTAGAAAAAGAACAGCAAACCAATCCCAAAGAAAGCAAAAGGAAAGAAATAACAAAGATTAGAGCAGAAATAAACAAAATTGATAATAAAAAAAAACAAGAGAGAATTAACAAAACCAAAAGCTGGTCCTCTGAAAAGATCAATAAAATCAACAAACTCTTACCTAGCTAACAAAGAAAAAGAGAGAGAAGATGCAAATAAATACAATCAGGAATAAGGGTGAGGGGCATTACAACTGACCCCATCAAAAAAAGAATCATAAGAGGATATTATGAGAAACTTATACCAATAAATTAGACAACCTAAATGAAATGGACAAATTTCTAGAAATGCACAAACAACTCATACTCACTCTACAAGAAATACAGGAGCTCAACAAACTAACCACAAGTAAAGAGATTGACTCTGTCATCAAAAAATCTTTCAACAAAGAAAAGTCCAAGACCAGATGGCTTCACAGGTGAATTCTACCAAACATTTTGAGAAGAATTAATATCAATCCTGTTTAAACTCTTCCAAAAAAATTGAAAAGGAGGCAAAATTACCCAACTTATTTTATGAAGCCAACATCAACCTACCAAGTCCACTTTAGTGGGACAGAATAGTCTTTGCAAAAAAATAGTACTGGGAGAACTGGATATCCATAACCAAAAGAATGAACGAACAGCCCTCTCTTCCTCCCTATACAAGAATCAACTCAAAATGGATCAAAGACCTATACATAAAAGCCGGGACTATAAGGCTCCTAGAAGATAATGTAGGGAAACATCTTCAAGATATTGTAGTAGTAGGTAGGGGTCTCTTGAACCTTACACCCAAACACAAGCAAAAAAATAAAAAATAGATAAATGAGACCTCCTCAGTATTAAACACTTCTGCACCTCAAAGGACTTTGTGAAGAGCATAAAAAGGCATGCATCCTCTCAATGAAAGAAAACATTTGAAAATCACACATCCAACAAGGGTCTAATATCCATGATATATTAAAAGACAAATGGCATGATTAAAAAATGGGCAAAAGACCTGAATAGACAAACAAGTGAAATAAGCCAAACACAAAAGGACAAATATTGTATCATTACACTATTATGAACTAAACATAATGAGCAAACTCATAGAGTTAATAGCTAGAATATAAGTCACCAGAGAATAGAATATGGTTAGGAAATGGAAAGCTGAGATTTAATCTGTGCAGAATTGGTAGAAAGGTTGTTTGTAAATGTTTGTAAAGGAAAAGAAATGGTGAAAGCACACAATAGGGCTTGTAATTAGTAGTGCTAACATATTGTTATAATAGTGATTGAAAGGGAAAGTCTAAGGTTGTGTGTATCACTTGAAGGAAAGCTAAAAAATGAAACATGGGACTGTATAGCATAGCGAATCTTCTTATAAAAAATGAATAGTTTATAGTGCATATATAAGAATGTTTTTCTCTGAAACAGAAAAAATGTACAGAAAAAAACATTACAAGACGTTACTACCAGGGTGATATTTGGGCAAAAATGCAAACAAAACAAACTATGGACAGTAGTGTATAGTAATATATTAAAAATCTTCCATCAACGATAAAAAAGGAAGCATG